>JAZGLO010001714.1:0-20883 GCA_036873155.1 Biomphalaria sudanica | reverse complement strand
TATTTTGAAATATTTGATATTTGTTGGGCTGGTCCTTTATTACTTTGTACATCCTGCTCCCCTTCCCCCCCTTTTTAAAACTTGAATTGTATCCTCTGTACCATCTCATTGGCACACCTGATTTCTAACGCTACCTTTCGCAGTCAATAGTATCTTATAAAACACAAAAAAAGATGATTACATCTTACGCGTCTCCATAGGTTAATCTAGTCATGCATGTTACCCAATGACTTAAATTCTGCTAAGTCATTGGTTATCCTGGCTGACTCAGGCAACCCATTCCATGCTCTAATAGCATTAGGGAAGAGGGAGCATTTGTACAAATTTGTTCAAGCATATGGAGCGAGTAATGTGCCTTTATCTTGTGTCTTTCTGAGTATTTTATTTTGTTATGTTTTTGTATTTGAGGATTATGTTTCAGTGTTTTATGTATAATTGCTACTTTACTTTTAAATACTTCTCCGGGCATGTGAATACTAATTTAACATACTTCTTAATATATATGGAATGCGTTTCTAATTTTAAGCATAGTTCCACGAGTATTTGAAAGGCGTTTCTTTAACATACAGTCCCCAGCTATATAAGAAACTAATCTTTAACACACACTCCCCAGGTTGTCTATATGAGAAACTAATCTTTAAATACACTCCCCAGTTATATGAGAAACTAATCTTTAACATACACTCCCCAGGTTGTCTATATGAGAAACTAATCTTTAAATACACTCCCCAGGTATATGAGAAACTAATCCTTAACATACACTCCCCAGGTATATGAGAAACTAATCTTTAACATACACTCCCCAGGTATATGAGAAACTAATCTTTAACACACATTCCTAGGGTATATGTGTAACTAATCTTTAACATACACTGCCCAGCTATATAAGAAACTAATCTTTAACATACACTCCCCAGGTATATGAGAAACTAATCCTTAACATACACTACCCAGGTATATGAGAAACTAATCTTTTTATACACTCCCCAGGTATCGCTCATACGACGAAGCAGAAACCACTGAGGTTACCAGTGCCTCCTCCACCGCCACCACAAAAAAGAACAACGGGGCCCTCCTGGTGACCAACGACGCCGTCTTTATCTTTAACAGCAACAGCGCCAAGAGCACCCCCCAACCAAACAAAGAGAGCCCTACGCCCAACACAAAGGAGATCCAAGTCGAGGTCCAGGACAAGCCCTTCACCGGGGTGCCCAAAGATTTCTTCGACCATAAACAAAGGAAGAGGTCAGCTGAAAAAGACACAGACTTAAGAGAGAACAAGACAGAGGCACCGGAAACGCATCAGACGACAGGAGGTAAAATTAGAAAGCATCAGCGCGTGTTGTAGGCATTATGGGTAAAAATGTCATGGACTCATAAATCACACTAGAACACCGAAGTAACAAGTGGTTTATCCTAGTTTGAAACGTTGAGGATTATTTGTTTCGCATAGCTAGTAAACTTTATTTGTACCAAAGAGAGAACTATTATTTTATACGAATTCCTTTTTTATTTAAAGAATAAATCCAATGTTTTTCTACGAAGTTGTAGGGTTTTGTTTTTAAAAGATTGTTTACACATCATTACAGATCATTTCACATGGTTTTATACAAATGCAAAGAAATAACTTTCTTTTATTATTACAATATAATAAATAGGCCTAAGTATTTTTTTTAAATATAATAATCGAAAAAGAATTTATTTTCTATTTTAGCAAAGGAATCAATAAATTAATAGAAAATAAATATAAAAAAAAGAGTAATATAATATATAAATATGACCTCAGCATAGTTATACATATTATTACACCTATTATAAACATTATTTTACAATTTAATCTCAATATTTTTGTGTTTTGTAAAATAAACTAGAAAAAAAAAGGAGAATACGTTTTCCCTCTGTTTATTTCATTAGAAGGTCCCTACTCAATATCGGGGACATGCATTATGAAATTAAACATGCAATTTTTTATGATTTCATGGGACATCAATGATTTTCCATAAAAAGACATAAAACTTAATGAATGTCATACACTGATATTATTTGTATTCAAGCAATTTTATTTTGTTTCAAACCAGAATGTTAAGCTTATTTAATTTCTTCTGCTTAATTTTGAGTGTGTTTTATTTTTACATTTTGCCATGGTTTCAAATGATCTTTTGCAATGTTAGTCCAACTTTTAACGTAGCTTAACATCGACCCCATGAATACCACGGCTTTGTCTGTACCTAGTTTGGCAAATTTTGTAGGTCAAAACTGGACCTGTGTAGTTTTTACATTACTGCACTGTTTCTTACATAAGGAATAAAAAGACGACATTATTTATAAAATTGGTTTTACATATAGATCTATGGATGAAATTATCAAAATTTGGAGTTAAAGTAATTTTTTTTTCAAAATTAAAAAATGATTTTTTAGCTTGTCATTAACAAAAATCAAAGTAAATAAAAAAAATACTTTAAAAAAGAGAGAGAGACACCTTACCCAGGCTTATCTTAGGGAAGAACTGCACATTTACAGCCATATAGCAGATTTATTTCCCTTATTCAATAAAAAAATTCATTAATTACCACTGATAACTTATTAATTGGGTAGTTTTTTTTTTGCATGGATTCATGTTTTGTTAGGGACAATGAATAATTGTGCAAAGTTTCAACTTGATCCGAGACTGGAAAGTGGGAGAACTAACATGTACCAGTACAAGTTTTGTACAAGAGAGGCAGATGGAGGGAATTGATGTGAGCTTTTAAAAAAAAAAAAAGAACATTTGCAGGTGGCGGCCTTGCTGGGTTCGTAATGCATGTATAATAAGCAAGACTTGTCTAATTCAGGTTTGAACTGTTTAGCCTTGGAGCAGTTTGCACCTTGCGAGTACCACCGCCAGTGTTTCGCAAAGAATGTCGAAAGTTGTCAGGTTCGGGGCTCGTACATCGGCGACGAGGCGGACAGGTTGTGTCAGGCCGCTCAAAAGATTGTAGGGTCAACACAGTCGGAACCAGTAAGTACAAGAACTGGTGGTACTCATGAGGGATTCTTGGATCATTTAGAAAGCATGCTTTTTTTGTTTAATATCAGTTGGCAACAAGCCTTCGAATACAAAGAAATGGCAACATAATCTTCAAATATATTAAAGTTCTTATAGAAAACATTGTATAATTCTATCTATCTATCTATCTATCTATCTATCTATCTATCTATCTATCTATCTATCTATCTATCTATCTTATCTATCTATCTATCTATCTATCTATCTATCTATCTATCTATCTATCTATCTATCTATCTGCCTGTCTGTCTGTCTGTTTCTCGTTTTTTTTTAAAATTGTCCTACCTAGCAAAAGAGAAAAACATGTTTGATTTATACTTTGCTTTAATATTGCCAACTTTAACAATAAATAGTATCTTTATTATGTAGAGGAAAAAGGACATAAAAATGGCGTATGGTGTTATGAGTATTAATTATTTCAGAAGACTTTTCCGAGAGTCATATAGTGAGAGTTAACTAACTTTGCATGAAAATGGTAGAGGTGGTTGTAGTTTGGCTTACTATGGACTATGTAGCTGGCTGCTGAATTGGTGGTCTTCATAGGTGTAGGTGGTTGCTTAGCGGGTCAAACTGCATGATGGTCAAACTGCATGATGGTCAAACTGCAAGATGTTACGGCGCTTCATGCAATTGTTTCCTCGCTGTCCTAGCTGAAATCCTACATCGCCAACTTAGACGAGTGTATCAAGGAGGAGCTGGTCGTCATCCTCGAGTCACCCTCCTGCGACGACGTCACCTTGGTGCTGAGTGACGCCCTCCTTTACAGTAACCAGTCCAGTTGCTTGTACCTCAGCGGAGAGGTATGCGACGTCATCAACGACCCCTTCGCGCGACGAGATCTGGCCCTGTTGTTCTCGGAGCCTTCCGCTGACCAAGACTTTATGATGAGGTAGGCACATGTTAGCCTAGTCAAAACTAGTCACTGTATAGATTACGTTATAAGAAGTTATACAGAACTGGTCACTTGACTCTAGACACTATATAGATCTACGTTAACTAAGAAGTTATACCGAACTGGTCACTTGACTCTAGACACTATATAGATCTACGTTAACAAAGAAGTTATACAGAACTGGCCACTTGACTCTAGACACTATATAGATCTACGTTAACAAAGAAGTTATACAGAACTGGTCACTTGACTCTAGACACTATATAGATCTACGTTAACAAAGAAGTTATACAGAACTGGTCACTTGACTCTAGACACTATATAGATCTACGTTAACAAAGAAGTTATACAGAACTGGTCACTTGACTCTAGACACTATATAGATCTACGTTAACAAAGAAGTTATACAGAACTGGCCACTAGTCACTGTGTAGATCTATGTTAAGTAAGAAGTTATACAGGACTGCAACAGGACTGTCCACTTGACACTAGACACTGTATTAGTCTGTATAGATGTACGTTATGTAAGAAATTTTACAGGACTAGCCACTGTATTCACAGTTGATTCGAGTTTGTATAACCTACATGAATGTAAATATGTTTATCATAACAATTAGCAGACATGTTTACATGTTTTTAGAAGTTTATATATAAAAAAATAAATAAATGCTGGACTAGTAAAGCTATTGAAAATTACATAATTCTAAACATGATCCGAAGAGTTATTAGTAGCAATTATCTTGTGAACATATACAGCGAATATATAGGCCCTACTTATGATTGATAGTTTAGTTTTGACCAGTAAAAAAAAAAGAAGAAGAATTATTAAGTCGCTTGGTTTGACGATGTTTCACAAGTCAAGTGAAGAAAAACCATTCAACAATGTAGCGCTCTTCTTCTTATTAAGTAAAAGCATTTAACGTATCGACTACCATTGACCCACTCCCTAACACCAAATACTAAATGCATAACAAGTTTATCTTTCGTGATTAAAAAAAAAAGGTGATTTTTCAAACTATGGCACCGTAATCCGGTTGACCCGATGTATCTACTTGCCAGAATGCCATGGCCTAATGCTAAATAAATAGGAAGATGTTGAATGACGCTGCATCGGTATGACCAAATCTTTGTTGACTCAACTAGGCGAAGGGTAAAGAAACCATCCCGTCTGTGTGCACGAGTAGCGTGCAGGACTAGTATAGATTTTTAAATTCAAAGCGTCTGGTTAGAGTTCCCGAGTTCTTATGTAACTAAGTTGTTAATCTAGAGAAGAAATAACACCGAGCCAGGTATCCTACAAATGTCATACATACGCGCTTACACAGAGAGTGAGAGAGAGAGAGAGAGAGAAAGAGAGAGCGAGAGAGGCAGAGAAAGATAGATGGAGAGAGAGAGGGGGGGGGAAAGAATATGAAAGGAGTAAAGGACTAATTGATGATTTTTCAAAAGGTTTAGATAATGGTGAGCAAATAGATGCTATCTTTATTAGATTTTTCTAAGGCTTTTGACTAAGTTCACCACCATAGTTTGCTTACAAAATTAAAATATTTCGGCAATAATAAACTATTTCATCAGTGGATTCCAGATTTTCTGATAGGGAGAGAACACAGTTTAACAAACTGTAATAATAAATGTCTCTAAATCAACACCAATAAAAGTAAATTCAGACGTACCTCAGGGAACAGTCTTTGGTCCACTACTATTTTTAATTTACCAAAGTCAGATTATTTGCAGACGATTGCATAATATATAGAACAATAAACATGAGATAATAGAACATAAACAATAGAACATAAACAATAGAACATAAACAATAGAACATAAACAATAGAACATAAACAATAGAACATAAACAATAGAACATAAACAATAGAACATAAACAATAGAACACGCATATTAATCAATGACTTAAACTCCGCCAAGTCAATGGTTTTCCTGGCTGACTCGGGTACCCAATTACATGCTCTAATAACACTTGGGAAGAAAAAAAAATGTATAAATTGGTCCTTGCATATGGGACGAGGAATGTGCCTTATCAATGTGTCTTTCTAAGTATTTTATTAAGTTTTGTTTTTGTATTTAAAGATTATGGTTCAGTGAAGGGCTGGGGGGCGTAAGGAGCAGAGAAAGGAATGAAGAAGACGAAGAGATAAAAGAATTCAGTAAAAAGTGAGAGAAAGAGAGGGAGTGGCGGAGAAAAGGAGATAGGGAAGGTGGCAGAAAAAGAGAGGGAGAAAAAGATGAAAAAATGAGGGAAGAAGAATAGAGAAAAACATACGGAAAGAGAGTGAGAGACAGAGAAGTGAGAAAGGCAAACGAAAAAGAATTAAACATACAAAGAACGAGAGATCAAGAGAATGGTGAGAGGGTAGCGATGGGAAATCATAAGGACTCAGCGTTGGAGGGAGGAGGGTTTAAAAAAAAACGAGTAAAAGATAAAAAGAAGGGCGAGAAGGTAATTTAACCCTTCAATCCAAAAGTTTACTTATGTTTTTATACATCTAGTTCAATCTTTAGAACTATACATTCACCCAAATACGTATTAAGCACACTGATCTATATCTAAGGCTAGGTATATATAAAAATTAGATTTGTCATTTGATTGTAGCAATGAATGCAAATGCATGAAGATTTTGGGGCCTCTTGTCAGCATAGATTTAGCCTTTGACTGTAAATCACTGATGATGTCATTGTCATTGCAGACTGCTCATTACGTTACTCCAGCTGACCTCCAACTGCCCAGGTGACTCCTCCAAGATCTTCGTCACTGACGTTATGATGGAGGTCATGAGTGCCCAGGCAAAGTACAAGCTTCCGGAACCGCCTGTTCCGAAATTTTCTTGAGAAGCCTTCAGTACCACTGACTTTATTTTTGACATTTATTTACTGTATTCTGCACTTGTATTCTCCTTCATTTCCAGTTGGAAACTTGGTTCTTAATTGAGTCTACTCCACCACAGTGGACAAACATCTAGGCATGTAATCTATTAAGTAGACTGAAACTTTTGTTCGTTTTTTTGGTCCTTGCTTCGGTAAATTTTTTTATCAAAATTGTCTTGATCCAAAATGTTACCCTTTTTTTAAAATTATTGTAAAACTAAAGGTCAATAAACTATTACAAAAAGTTTTGTTTTCTACATTTTCGCAAATGTTTTTTTTCCTTTCTGTGTTTGTTCGATTTTGTGCTTATTGTTTTAATATTAATATGATAATTATAGTAATAGTATAAATTACAATAATGGCACATGACCTGCGAATTCTCACAACTGGAGATTCTAGAGTAATCTAGAGTCAATAAACTAGCTGCTTTAGTGGAAAAGACCTATTTTGACTAACGTTAAAATGGATTTTTTAAGAAGATGCAATTATCAAGGATATTGCAATACCACTGTCATATAACATAAAAAAACAACAACTTTTAATGGCCAAAAAAAATAATATGAAAATATACAATGTACATTATCCATTGGAAGCTTTTTCCATTTTTTTTTTGGCGTCTGCCAGGACTCTTTAAATAAAGCTCAGGCGACCTAGGAACACGCGTATGACCTAATGATCTTCTTTTTGAAGTAACGTCTGTATTTCATAACATGAAGATGGTGACAGACGGGGTGAAAGGATCAACTGCTCTCCATTAAGGCTAGAATAGGAAGAGTTTAAAACTCCTTAACTCCACTTTCAGTCAGGGTGTTTCAAGATCACTCACCATCACCAAGAAGTAGATAGGAGCTTAATGAATCAAGCGCTGGTTGTGTGTGTGTGTGTTTTATGTTTGTATTTACACCTATATTGTTATTGCTACAGTAGTAATGCTGAGATGGACAATTGTAGTCAAAACTGAATTTGCATTATTTTGGACCAAGAAAATTATCTTTCTTAATTTATCTTATCTTATTTAAACTACAATATACCCAACCGGGATATCAGCTCAGGAGTTGGAGACAACTACAGACATCTTTCAGCAGGGGCGGACTGGGTATCAACATCGGCCCGGGCATTACCATATAAACCGGCCCACAAAACAAATGGCATGTCATATATTTTCGGTGTGTGGGTGGAAGGATTTTAAACCCCCTCCGCCATTGTTATAAAC
Source organism: Biomphalaria sudanica (assembly GCA_036873155.1). Lineage (NCBI taxonomy): Eukaryota > Metazoa > Mollusca > Gastropoda > Planorbidae > Biomphalaria > Biomphalaria sudanica. Next base: position 12,851 of record JAZGLO010001714.1, on the reverse strand, counting down.
CTGGTGGTGGCACAGATGGGGGTAGTGGTGTGTGTGTAGTCAGCCGACGCAATTCGCCCCAGCCCAGCGCTAGACGAGCGGTCAACCGTGACGAGCTACGACGGTCAGCCGAGACGAGTGTCAACATGAAGGTTCGTGAAGGATCGCCGTCGTGAACAGAGATCAGGAGCTAGAAGCTAGAAACGTCGAGCGATGTTTCGTCCGGTTCTAGAAGGCTAGCAGGGACCCTATATAAAGAGTGAAGATATCAGGGACGAGTCAGTCACAACTTCCCGATCTACAGTTCGTTACAACGGCTCAGTACAAGTCCGAGACGAGACAGAGAGACCAGTGCAAGAGTTGATACGGCGGAGAGATATTTGTACAGTCTTGTGTTACGTGCTGCCAATTGTACAGTATTATCTGTTATTTATTGACATTAAACTATAACGTATTTTTGAAGCCCAGAAATGTCAAGTTCTTTAAGTTGGTGGTGTATGGTGCAGTTTGCAGAGAGCCTGGATAGTGAGATTCGTAACTATATATATATATATATATATATTATATATATATATATATATATATATATATATATATATATATATATATATATATAGATAGATAGATAGATAGATAGATAGATAGATAGATAGATAGATGGATGGATAGATAGATAGATTAGTTTGTGTATATGTAATTAATCTTCATTAAATTCTTATCTTTCATTTTTTAAAACGTTTTTTCTATACTCTCTTCCTATAATTAGTGAAAGGCTGTACACACCGCCAAGGAACAGCTAGGGAGTCTGGGGAAGCGCTGTAAGCGCCCCCAGTGGGGTCCGGGGCGAAGCATTATTTCCGTTATTTTAAGCTTTAAAAAAATGCATATTTTAAGGTATCTACAGTGCAATTAGCCTGCTACTCTTTCGCTAAAAAAATCAAAATCTAAATCTTCTATTCACTGGAGTCCAGCAACTGGTAGAAAATGGTAAAATGCTTTAGTTTTGTATTGGAAAGGGGGGGGGGGGAACCACAAAACTCCTTTTGGCTAGGCTCATGAAATATATATATATATATTAGAGATGGGAAACGAACCGAACCGAACGAACCGAACTCGAACCTCACTTATGACCGAACCGAACCCGAACTCTGAAACAGCTTGGTACGAACCGAATCGAACGAACCCTAACCTTTTCTTAACCGAACTAATTTTACAATTTGTACATCCCTTTTTTTTATATTTTTGTTTTAAATTCTAATGATTCCATTATACTTTGAAAACTTGGGAGGGAGGGGTGGTACTTTGAAAACTTGGGAGGGAGGGGTGGTACTTTGAAAACTTTAAAAAGAAAAAAAAAGCGGCGCGATGGGATTCCCATTGGGTTTTCCTTACGTGCCGACTCCGTTCTTGCCTTGAATTTTCGCGGGCTGTTTGCAATATTGGTTTTGAGTCGAATAGAAGCCCTCTAATTAGATCTAGATCTTGACTCTAGTTCCTAAAAAGTAGAAAGTCAACATTAAAATATTGTCATTTTTATTTGAGATGGCTGTTAGTTGAGAGTAGAATAGTTTTAGATATCAATCTACAATAAGTTCATTTGTGTTCTAGTTTAAAATACATTTTAGTTATCTTCTATTAAGTGAATTATTTTTACAAAATTGTGAAGTATACCATATTGGAATATTATCAGTGGCGTAGCAAGGGTGGGGGAGAAGGGGTAAAAATGTAAAATCCCCCCGGGCCCCCACTTGAAAGGGGCCCCAAATTAGGGTTTTTTACACTAAATATTCAACTTCACGCAAAATGAGGGGCCCCCAAAGAGGTCCAGCCCCTCAAAGGGCCCCCAAATGATGAAAAATTCCTAACTACGGCCCTGAATATTTTTACTATTATTCTGTTTTGCATTATTGATCATCAGTATTTTTAATGCAGCGTTTCTCAAACTTTGGGTCCTCCCCCGTGGGTGGGGATGGCGAGTACCTTGAATTGGGGGATGGGGATACGCAACTTCCTGACAAAAAGGGCTGTCATAGAGTGTGGGTGTGGTGTCTGGTGGGGGTAAGAATAGGTTAAGCGATTGATTTGTGTTTATGTATTGATGATGGTGAAATTAGCGTAATGCAAATGTGAAACAGCAGACAATCTTGAAACATGAAAGAGTAAAGACGTTGTTTTGTGGTGACCTAGATTTTGTTTAAATATCAGTATATTTCATTAATATTACATCTCTATCTCAAGTTAAATATGTGAATATTGTAATAACAGTTAGGCTATATTGAGTTGTTCACATAAGAGCTTTATTTTAAAGTTTATATATTATTATAAGGCTTGTCTTCGAGTCCGAAGATTAGTGAGGAATGCAGTTTTTCGCATGGCTGCGTAGTCCCAGCTGTGACCTACATATTTTGCCACACCCAGGGCAAGCATAACCACTGTCCGCAGGTGGTCGATTTAGTTTTTCTTTTCGGGTCTGCGTTTGTCCTCGGCAGCGGATTTTCTTTTGGTCTCAAATGTGTATCCTGCGGCCTTCGGGAGTGAACTCTAACTGAATCGTTCTGAGGCCGCATGTAACCAGGTGCTCTCTTCTATGTCAGCTAAGCAAAGTTGACGCCTAAGCTGGTCTTTGAAGCGTTTCCGTGGGGCGCCTCTGTTACGTCGACCGCCTTTTAGCTCACCAAAAAAAAAAAAAAAAAAGACTGCCTTTGGCAAACGTTCGTCTCCCATACGGGATACGTGCCCTGCCCAGCGTAACTGTCGGACAATAAGATATACTATCCTTAAAACGCCTATATTGGCTAGGTCTGCCAAATTATTATTATCGACTTTTTTTTATTATAATGAATAGTGCGTTCTGAAAGAAAGCATATCGATATTAGCCTTTTAAAAAATTATCTCTTCTTACTAAGAGAAAAAAGTTAGAATACGCTTAGCGCCGAGTCACGCCCGGAATTAAACCACTTGCCGACTTGAGCGAAAACCTGCCGCATCTTCATTTCTATCTCCATTAAGAAATTTTTACAAAGCTTAAAAGGTATGTAGGCAACATTATTTTGGAAAAAAGTATTGCCCATAGGCCTATTATATATTGCAAAGTATTTATTTTATGTAAAAATTCAAATGAAAGTGTTTTAACTAATAAATTGCATTAAACCATATCACTTAATTTTGCTATTACATAATTTCATAACATCGAACCGAACCGAACCCGAACTTGATAAGTTGGGTTCGATTACCATCTCTAATAGATAGATAGATAGATAGATAGATAGATAGATCTATATATATTCCTTTAAAAGATAAGAGAAAGCAGAACGGTTAGAGAGGTATTTCTAAATGTGAAAAGCTCTTGCTTCGTCCTAGTACATTCTCAAAAACGCGATTTGTAGATGAATATATTATTTAAAATATAAATCATTCTAAATCTCCTTTCATTAAATATCGGATGTGACAGCACTATATAAATTATTTTAATAATTTTCATTATTAATGACTTCATACTAAGCATAAGTTTGCCATGAATCATAATGGTATACAATTGATTTAGATCTACATTTATGTTTTAATTAAATATTTTTTTTTGTAAGCCTTAAGTGTAGTATTTTTAGATCTATGTTATTACAAAGAAACAACAAGAAACTTACATTTACTTTACAAATGGCAGAAAGTAGAACTTTAAACCCATATTGAGCTATGAATAAGTTGGGTGGTTTGCAATTTCGCGGCTGTGTGTATGTGTTTGTTAACTTCTATTAGGTTTTGTTAAAGAGCTAATTGTCTCCCCTTTTGCCGCGTTATATCGTGACCTCCGTCGAAGGCGCCGGTTATATCAATGTTTTCTAACTTAACCTCTCCCATCCCTCTTTTTGGTTACCTTTCAATGGAACCATTCAAAGACGGGGGAGGGAAGGAGCAAAACAAAAATGGGAGTGCCATGAAAGGCCCATGCCGACCAGCAAAACGATCAGGCCAAACACAGTCTCGGAGACATCAAAGTAGTGTTGAAGGCCATGCCGCTCGTGCATAGCAGAAAGTACGGTCTAACGTTTTATAATGATAATACGTACAGTGTATAGTGTAATTCGTAAAATTATATTCTTGTTGAATTTCAAACTAAAATTAATTGTAATAATAGTTTTAAAAAAACAAGAAAACGTGTTCGGGCCTTTGTGTCTTGCTTCTGTCACTTTTTTTTAAAGTTGTCTGCATTGAACTTTTTTTTTCTTTGGTCGCGACCTGAGATGGAACTCCAATTGGTGACAAGGCAGGGAGACCTAGGTCTCCCGTAGTGCCCTGGTAAGGAACTCTGCTGTCTGGCGTAGTGCCTCATAGCTTCCGTACAAACATAGTGAACCACTAGATACGTCTTCCCGCAGCACTCTGAGCTGCAGACACTCTTGCAAGACGTGCGCCGCCGTCTTTTCTGATTCCCCGCAGTGTCGGCAACGGGCATCAAAATTTGGCCGGAACCGGGCGAAGTACGCACCTATGGGGCAGTGCCCCGTGCGCCACTGCTGTTTGTTCCGACCTTTTTAGCCTCCACCACGGGTCCTCTCGATTTGGGCGACGCATGTGCTGCCAGACTTCCCTGTCAGTGTTGGAGTCATCCCAGGATTTTAACCATTTTCATGTACCCACTCTCGTATAACTGTGGTAGCCTGTTGAAACGTACTTGGTGACTCGAAAGTGGGCACGGCCAGCGCTCCTTCTCGTGCTAGAGCATCAGCCACGGCATTGCCCCTCACGCCGCAGTGCGAGGGCACCCACTGCATAAAGATGACAGCTCCAATAAATAGGCGGATGTTTTTTGCGGCGCCTAATGCCTCTTCCACCAATTTGGACTTTCCCCCTAAGCCAGCCATGGCTTGGAGGCAGGACTGGGAATCGGTAACCATTAAAACGGTTGTCGCAACGGTTATCTTTTCACGCATTTTTTGGAGCAGGTAATTGAGTGTGTTGGTTATCGCCGTTAATTCTGCATCAAAGCTACATGTGGCGAGGCCGCATGTGCCTAACAGCTTGTCTGGTTCGTGGTCTGGGTAACAGATATAGGTCCCATACCCAGCTCTTACGGGGTCCTTCATGACCGACCCGTCTGTGTAACAGTAAATGGCGTCGGCCGGGTAGGTCTTTAGTGTGTCCATTGCCATTTTTCTGAGTAAATCCGGGTGTGTGTGTCGTTATGTGGCACCCTCCAACCCGTGTATAGTGAAATTTATGGGAGGGGTGGGCAGTCTCCTCCAGGGCGGGCACGTGCTTATCCGTCGAATTGGGACCCGGTCAGTGGAGAGGCCAGCTTGAGCACTCAAATTTGACGCGCAGTGCATGAATGATGTCCGTTTTATCCTGTTTTTTACTCTCCACTGAGTGACTAATGTATGGGTCGGGAGCCCTGGTTCGCCCCCTTTTGTAGCGTTCCAGGGCCGTTAGCACGGTCAGGCTGTACTCGATTTGGGATCTGACAGCCCTTGTGTACAGTGTGCGGAGCGTGTCAGCTCGGGCACCCCACTTGGTACTGGCTAGCTTTCTGAGTAACCCTAACTTCTCCGAGGCCTTTCGTTCAACATCCTGGATGTGCAAGTGCATTGAGAGCTTCCTATCTAGGGTGACTCCTAGATATTTTGGCGTGTTTTCACGTTGGAGTCGAAGCCCACCGAGTTGGAGCTCGAATGGGGCCCCAAGAATGTCGATTCCCAGGCTGAACAGGCTCCAGGCCGTTTTGGCAACGTTGATTCGTATCTGCCATTTTGAACAATACGAGGAGATGGTATGGAGGTCGGCTTGTAATGCTGCCTGAAGTTGGTCAGCTTTCTTCCCGGTTGACCAGAGGACAATATCATCAGCATATAGCAGTTTGCGACACCGGAGTGAGCTGGGCAAATCATTAAGATAGGTCATGAAAAGGATACACAAGAGGGCGGATCCCTGGGGTAACCCTCTTATTGGGGTGTTTTCCCCACTTCGAGAGTACTGGAACTGTGTTCGTGTTTTCCTCTCCGTTAGGAACTGTTTTATCCAGTTGTAGGTCCGCCCGCGTACGCCCATGGCTCTAAGCTTAAGATAGAGGCCTTGCTTCCACACCCGGTCATAAGCCTGTTTTAGGTCTATGAAAACTGCATATGTGCTCTCGGACCTCTGGAACCCATCGGCCACCTCCTGCATGAAAACTGTGACCTGGTCGATCGGGCTCAAGCCTGCCCTAAAGCCAGCCTGCTCTGACGCTAGGATACCGGCACTCTCAAAGCTCCACACGAGTCGCTCGCTGACCAAAAGTTCTACTATCTTGCCGATAGTGGAGGTCAGGGATATGGGTCTGTAGGACTCCACGTTAGTCGCGTCTTTGCCCTTTTTTAGTATTGGAACAATGGTAGCACAGCTCCAGGCCCTGGGTAGTCTGGACTCTACCCAGGTCCGATTCGCAAACTCAAGGAGCTTGTCTTTCGCAATACCCCCGAGGTGTTTTACCATCTCAGGAGTAACCTGTCTGGCCCCGGAGCCATTCTGTTTTTGCACTTAGCTATCGCTCTGTCCAGCTCAGCACGGCAGAAGGGCGCGTTGCACGTGTCCAGGTCTTCCGACCCATCCGGCTCCCTCTCGAGTCTTTTACGCTCCTTGTTGAGGGCTATAGACGTGGCTGTCTTCTTTTCGGACTTGCTTATCGAAGCGAAATATTTGTTAAGCAAGTCGGCCATTTTTTGATATTTTGCCACTCGATCCCCACTGGGTGACAATAATGGGGTGGCTGTAATGGGGTTGTTGATGGAGGGAAGCAATGAGTGGAGAATCATCTCGACCTCCCCTTCCCTGAATCCTGTGATGTCTATATTATATAGTGACTCAAGAGTCATTTTTTCCACACATTCTCACGATTGTCATTTTTTTCCCATTTTGTCAGCTTTTCTTTAGCTAGAATCGTTATAGTTGCTATTTATTATAACGTCAACGATAGCCCATAGCCTAAGGATAAAATATACGTTAACATTTTAAAATTATTTTCAAAATTAAGGTCGCTAATTAAAGAGTGCCTAATTATCAGGTGCCTAATTTTCCGCCTTGTCAAAAAGTGCCTAATTATCCGGTGCCTAAATTTCCGGGTGCCTAATTATCCGGGTGCCTAAATATCTAAAAAAAAACAACAAGAAAACGTGTTCGGGCCTTTGTGTCTTGCTGCTGTCACTTTTTTTTTTTAAGTTGTCTGCATTGAACTTTTTTTTTCTTTGGTCGCGGCCAGACCGGCCCATTTAGTACCGGCCCACCGGGCATTTGTCCGTTTGCCCATATTGCCAGTCCGCCCCTGTCTTTAAGGCACTTTGAATGAATTTAGGAAATTTAGGCACCGGATATTTAGGCACCGCATATTTACGGATATTTAGGCACCGGAAGGTTGGGATTTTTTATTTCGGGTTTACCCAACTGTAATGGGTACCTGACTTAAGTTTGGAAGTAAAGGCGGTTGTTCGTTGCGCTGGCTTTATGACACCCGTCGGCCATAGTAACAGATGGCATTTACATCGTCTGCCCTTAAATCGCAAGGTCTAAAAGAGGTAGTTTAGATTGATTTGCTTTAATAATAAAAATAATCTAATTTACATTTCGCTTTTAATATACATATGCTAGCTTATGACCCTATATAACTGAAATAATTAGAAAGCCGAAATAAGTTTTGTAAAGGTAAATCGTGACAGCATGTGCTTTGGCTGTTTGAGGAGAAGAAAAAACCAGCATACAAACCTTTCATAGAGAAAGTAGAGTCAGGCATCAAGTTGAATCAATCTTTCTTTTAAGGAAATGTAGTCATTCTTTCGTTTCTATTACTTGTTACAATACTTCTATTAAATTCTAGAAATTTGATAGTTCATGTATATCGTTGGGAAAAGTATTACTAGCTCGTCGGCCACACTTGGAACATATTCGTATTTTTTTAAAATCTAATTTTCATGACTTATTACGAACGAAAAATCGCTCTATACAAAGGAAGTATTCTCTTTATTTTTTGTTTTTTTTCTTGTTTTAAAACTAAAACTTCTTAAGAAAGACTATAAAGTTCTTACACTTACAATTTCATTCAGATGTATTGAGTAGAACCTGTATTTTAACATTCACATAAATTTTTTACACCAGGGTATATAATTCATCATGCCTTTTCGTTTTCTTTTAAACTCTTATCTATCTCCCCTTGGGCATTTTTTTTTAACGTTGCGAGGTTTTAAACAATAGGCCTATATCTCCTTTATTATAGAATTTTACAATAATAAAAAACCAGAAATGCATTGTTTGTTATTGTTGTGTTGTTTTTTTTTCGTTAAAAAGCCTTTTATACTACACAATTTGGCCTGTGCATACAACATAATATAATTGTAAATATATATTAATTTACTATCGTTTTAGAAACGATGGGCTCGTAAATATATATATAGTTAGGAAGTAGGCCTACCAAGTTGTCCTGGTACTATTTGTAGTTTCAAAACAATGCTTAGCTTCCGTTCTCTCCTGACCTATAGAAAAGGCAAGAATGACCTTTTTTTTAAGTCTTTAATATCATTCATGTGTACAAACTTAGATCAACTTACTCCGTCTGTCAGGTACCAATTGTGTACACGTTGTTTCTCCCACTTCCTAGTCTCGGATCAAGTTGAAACTTGGCACAATTATTCATTGTCCCCAACAAAGCACGAATCAATACAAAAAATAACCAATTTATTAATTAATTAGAGGTAATTAATTAATTTCGTTTGTTACTGAAACGGAAATAAATCTTACAGCATTGTGATAATATGGCCGTAAATTTGCAGTTTTTTCCCTTATATAAGCTTTATTTCTAAAAGTATTTTTATATATTGCTTCTTTCTTTTTCTTTTATAGTTTCTTATTAAAAGCTAGCAAACATTCAATTTACAAATGTATTATGTATATATGGATTGCGTGCGCATTCTATCTACAAGTGCATGAGATGAGTGGCTAAGTGGTATAGATCGCTTGGCTACCTATCAGGGGACATGGAGTTTGATTCCCTATTCGAACTGAGTAGGCTATGTTGAGCGCGAGGAAAGTTCTCCAAAATAGATCAACCTGTCCCCCCCCCCCTTTATTTGTCAAATAAAGAGATTGGACCATATTGCACTTAGCAGGTTATAGTAGGAGAGATTAGCTATACAAAAGCAAATTTTAAAAAATGTGTGTGTGTGTGTTTGTTTATTGTCTATCTATATGTGTGCGTTTGTTGTTAGTGAAAGTCAGTGACTAATTCTGAACGAGTCGAAGTGATGTGTCACAAGGCCGACGTAGTCAGTCACCCTATACGCTTTATCACACAAACTTCTCCAGTTACCTTTGTTGCGTATTTGGTCACATGGCTAGCTCTAGTTGAACGCGAGGTCGTGTCAAATATTATCTGCGTATTATTAATGCTTGTCTTTGTCAGAATCCGCCTTTTTTAGTTTTGACCAAAAAAAACTAAACAGCAAAAAAAAAACCAACGTAAAATTGATATGTTAGAATCTAAAACTATTGCAAATTTTGAAAGGCAATTTCAACAATATACATGTTATTTTTTTTTTAGATGCCCTTTCTTTTCTGTGCATATAATTTTAAACTCCACGATTTATCTTATTTCCATGACTTATGCTTATTCCGAACTTATTCGCTTGGTTTATCTTAAAACCCCATGACTTATTTTCTACACTTTATCTCCATGACTTATTTTCTACACTTTATCTCCATGACTTATTTTCTACACTTTATCTCCATGACTTATTTTCTACACTTTATCTCCATGACTTATTTTCTACACTTTATCTCCATGACTTATTTTCTACACTTTATCTCCATGACTTATTTTCTACACTTTATCTCCATGACTTATTTTCTACACTTTATATCAATAAGATTTTGATATATCTTCATTTTAAAATTACCTTTTATGCACAAAAATAATTGGGGCTATCATAAAAGCCATAAATATAATTTTGTATATTGAGTAACTTCTGTCATGCATTTTTCTTTCCAAGAAGTCCAGTTGAAAACACACATTTCTTTTAACTTCTTCAATATTGCTTTTTTTTTTTTTTAATATTTAGGTTTTATTCAAAGCCATTTACTTTACCCCGCAAAATATTTCCTGCTCGTTTCTTTTTGTGAGCATGCAAAGGAAAGGGCATCTGGGAAAGGTAACTTGAAAGGTGCCTGAATATCTTTGAGGGGAAATTAAGAAAAGCATCTTGGAAGGTGTCTGAGTAAGTACCTTTGAGGGAGTTATGCGAAAGTTATCTTGGAAAGTGTCTGGATAGGTACCTTAAAGGTGGATTTGTAAAAGTTATCTTGAAGGGTGTCTCGAACGGGAATCATTGAAGGGTAAGTAGCCCTAACTTTAAAAGGGATTTCGGAAAGATATCTTGGAAGGTGTCTGGATTAATACCTTTGAAAAGATAAGGACAAGTTTTTTTTGGATGCTGTCTGGTTAGATATTTTTAGGGGGATTTGCGAATGTTATCTTGGAAGGCGTCTTTGATGGGTACCTTTGTTGAGGCTGACTTTGGAAAGGTACCTTCGAAGATGTCTGTGATAGGTACCTTTGAGGGGGACTTTGGAAAATATCTTGGACACTTCTACTGGTAGGCCTATGTGAGCAAAGAATTTGAAGGAGATTTCGTGGCTTATAAAAACAACAAAAACATCAGCGTAGAATAAGACATTTAATCGAAACAATCCAAACAGTCTGTTGCACTCAACTGTATTATACTTAACTAACAAAACTGTAACATAAAAATCTACAGAGTGGGACCATAAATACAGTATACAACGCTAAGCAAGTATTGTTTCATTTTGTTGCAAAAGCTATAAGAGGCTGCCCGTTTGATGTTACACATTTTTCTTGTATTTTCTCTTCATTTTTTTTGTCAAGATCAAGATTATTAAAGCTTACTCTTATTTTACACTAACAATTTTAATTAGCACAAAGTTTTTAGACTGAATTTAGAAATGTCCAATATATATATATATATATATATATATATAGGCCCCTATATATATTTAAAGCTACATAGTAAATTCGTTTATGACCAAAGTTGTATACGGTTGGGGACATCATGACTATGAATCATGGAAGGGATTTTTGTGAGAAACATTTGGGAAAGGGGGAGGGTAGCGGACTGAACTGGAGCTATAGTAGTTTTATAAACATTTAAAAGAAGTGGCTGGTGGATAAAATACAAATCTAAATCTATATGTATTGTGTGTTTGAGAGTCTAGTTGCACCACAAACCATTTCTCTCCAAAATCCTATTCTGATTAGAAAATAAGCAAAACAAAAGAAAGAGGATTATTTCTAAGTTGCTAGTAGACTGAGACAAAAAAAAACACACGTGTAGGATAATGACATATTAATAAAATAAAACTTGTCATCAATCTGATAAAATAAAACAAAACAAAAAAAAAAGATTGTTGCTCTGGCCTCAAAAGTAATACTAAGCCCACATTTAACTCTTATCAACTTCATTTGGTCCCAGAATACTAACCCTTAAACAATCTTAACAAAACCTAGTTAACTTAATCTTAACCTTAGTCAAAAGCATCAAGCTCAAATATACCTATATATATATATATAGGTCGATTCTTAAGACTACTTACTCTACGACATCAAGTGTTAGGGATTACATAGTTTGTACATTGTAATTCATCTCCTGGCCTGCTCCGTCAAGGCCTCCGTTGGACAAAGTATGCACATGTGTCTCAGTCTCTTCCAGGTATTGGCTAGGCTCCTGGGCATCACTGGTGGTTGGTGGTGGTGATGCTCTTGTGGTTACTGGCGCTCTTGTGGTGGGTGGTGCTGTTGGATGGGTTATTTGCCATCTATGCTGTCTGTAAGTGGGCCAGTAGAAACGCTCAGTATAAGGCCTACGAGGCTGGTAACCACGTTCCTCCGAGCTCTCACTATCGCTATCACTTTCACTACTGCTAGATCTGGCTCCTCTCTTATGGCGAAGTGCTCTGTTTCCTAGTTCATCTTCATCGAAGCTAATAATTAGAAATAAGTGTTTTACAACGCATTGACGCTTTTCAGTAATTTTTTAAAACAATTTTGAAAACCCCATTAAGAGATATATGCCAATAATCTGTATAATATTAAAGCAGCGATGCCCAAAATACGTCTTTCCCTTTGTTTGATGGATTGATACCGATAATAAGCCATTGTTTTATTTGGTTTTTTTAAAATGTGGCGCTTTTCAAAGTTTAAAACATTGAACGTCATAGCGCAAAAACAAATAAGACGGAAGGAAAACTTTTGGTTTGTACCGCAAATAAAGGATTGTTAAATGATGAGTAAGTGGAGGATTGATGAGAATATTTACAAAAAAAGAGAAAATGAGTCCGCGGTAAAACTAGCTACAGAGCTGCTCACATTATCAGAAGATTAACGGATTAATCTATCTTATCGGTTATTTTTTTAATTGATTCTTGTGTTGTCAGGTAATAAAAGACGAAATTTGTATATAAGAGAGAGAGAGAATCACGTGGCTATACATTGTTTGTTTACGATTAGTTCTTCTTCTCACGGTCACACAGTTAGAAAAGTTCAATAGTTCTTCTTCTCACGGTCACATAGTTAGAAAAGTTCAATAGTTCTTCTTCTCACGGTCACATAGTTAGAAAAGTTCAATAGTTCTTCTTCTCACGGTCACATAGTTAGAAAAGTTCAATAGTTCTTCTTCTCACGGTCACATAGTTAGAAAAGTTCAATAGTTCTTCTTCTCACGGTCACATAGTTAGAAAAGTTCAATAGTTCTTCTTCTCACGGTCACATAGTTAGAAAAGTTCAATAGTTCTTCTTCTCACGGTCACATAGTTAGAAAAGTTCAATAGTTCTTCTTCTCACGGTC
>JAZGLO010001713.1:2175000-2232075 GCA_036873155.1 Biomphalaria sudanica | reverse complement strand
AAGATAGAGAGAGGGGGAGAGATAGAGAGAGAGGGGAGAGATAGAGAGAGGGGGAGAGATAGAGAGAGAGGGGGAGAGATAGAGAGAGAGGGGGAGAGATAGAGAGAGGGGGAGAGATAGAGAGAGGGGAGAGATAGAGAGAGAGGGGGAGAGATAGAGAGAGAGGGGAGAGATAGAGAGGGGGAGAGATAGAGAGAGAGGGGGAGAGATAGAGAGAGAGGGGGAGAGAGATAGAGAGAGAGGGGAGAGAGATAGAGAGAGGGGGGAGAGATAGAGAGAGGGGGGAGAGATAGAGAGAGGGGGGAGAGATAGAGAGAGGGGGAGAGATAGAGAGAGGGGAGAGATAGAGAGAGGGGGAGAGATAGAGAGAGGGGGAGAGATAGAGAGAGGGGGAGAGATAGAGAGAGAGGGGGAGAGATAGAGAGAGGGGGAGAGATAGAGAGAGGGGGAGAGATAGAGAGAGAGAGGGGGAGAGAGAGAGAGAGAGGGGAGAGAGAGAGAGAGAGGGGGAGAGATAGAGAGGGGAGAGAGAGAGAGAGGGGGAGAGATAGAGAGAGGGGGCGAGATAGCGATAATGATAAACTTAGAAAAAAAAGGAATTTAAGCATAACTAGAACTCTAAGAGGTAGGACTAAATAACGGTTGTACAATACTGTTACAATATGTAGACCCGATACTTAGTTGGGAGCTGGTAAAGACATTTTCTAGTTATTTAAAGTAAAGTACCCCGTACAGATCTTGAAACCTTTATGGCAGATGAAGTAAAGGTCATATCTCTAACAAGGTTACATTGAGGCCAGCGCTAGGACCAACCGCATTTAATTTCTAAAAGGTTGTCATTGTTGTCGACATCTTTGTCAGTCTTGTTGGTCAGAAGTCAATGACTGTCCTTGAATGCTACTACCAAGATCGTTGTTCATTGACAGTTTATACAGTACTTGTTACAGAGGCGTATCTTTGGTACACTTTATGGAAAACAGTTGATATTGTTGAAGTCACCGTTGCTGCTGTCCTTGTTAGGTAACGCAGTGTTAAGTACATTAATAGTATTTATGTACTTACTATGAATGTCTTTTTGATTAAATATTTTATATTCAATTTGTACTACTTATCATTCCCATTATTCATATAAATATCATTGTGTACGTATACACGTTATTATGTATTAAATTCATATTTTAGTTTAAATCATTATTCACATAGTTCATTCCTCTATGTACGACTGTGTGCGCGTGGTGTGTCTTTTAGGCTAAACTTGGGAACTACTATTATTATAAAGGAAAGAAACACAAATCTTCTGAAATACACACATTTTTTTTTTTTTTTATGTTAAAGCAAAAGACAGAGATGAATGGCGAAAGACGATGGACAGATCGTGCATGGTGCCCCACCGGTCCAACAGACTAAGGGATAGGTAAAGATGAAAAAAAAAATGTGTCCTGACAATCCCTCCCCCCCCCCCCCGCCGCCCCCCCCCCATCCCCCCCGTGCTCGTTCTGTGACTTTGCCAGGAGCTTGGGCGGCGGTTTGGGAGACACAGTAGCTTCAATCCGAAGGGGGATGGCAACACTCGTGTCATCATGGCTATTCTTCCCCGTTCTTTCCAATTACCTGGCAAATCAAACAAACAAACAAAAAAAACTTTCGAAAGGTGCTCTATTTAAAAATACACATCTACATTAACTTCAATTGAGAAATAGACCCCCGTAAGAATAGTTTTTATATTTCTACTCTGGAAGAAACGAATGACTTTAATGATCATAAGCTCTGGATCTACAAGCTGCTCTAACAGGCCTACGTCTACGTTTTCTTATGTCTACTGATTGTAATAAAAGACTTACAATGGAACAGATAAGGAGACAGGCGAGCGTTTTTTTTTTTTTTGTTTTTTTTTTTGCTTTTGTTAACTCTTTCTCTCCTAACAGACGATACCAGCGTTGATTCCACCAGAATGTGGTAAATAATTACGGAGAGAAAGAGTTAAAGTTACTTTATGAAAGAAAGGAAAAGGAAAAATTAAGGAAAAATGAAAATTATGTAGTCTAGATGAAAACGAAAGAGAGATTCGAATCTTGGTTCAAATGAAACGCTGAACGTTTTCTGTAAGATACAGTAATTTCTTAAATCTTTACCTCTTTAAAATATATATATATTCATAGAGCCCTGCACCATATTACAAACGAATGTTTACCGAAAAGAGAGTAACAACACAAAGAAGGGAAACAGTCCCCTGAGGTATACAATACTACAAACCACTTAAAGTCTGCTGGTATTAATTTGTCTCTCTTAACATAGATAATTGCATTTTACATAGGTGTGGATGGGGGGGGGGGGGAAGGAAGAGAAGAAAAGATGTTCAAATGACATTTAACCCCCACCTCCAACAGGTTTTAAAAAAACCCATCCAAGTTTCGTGTCTATCTTCATTTCGCGTGACCCAGCTCCTCCCCCACCCCACCTCTCCCCACCTATGAGTTTTCTGGTTAAAAAAAAGAGCTTAACAAATAAGTTGTTTCACATGCTTGGTGGGGAGGCGAAGGGCGCCTTGGGTCGGAGGGGGGGGGGGCGCTGTGGGAGTTTAGAAAAAAAAGGGATAATTATTAGGTGTTAGTGTGGAGGTGCTATGCGTTGTGTGAGTGAAATGGGAAAATGGAACGGGGAGGGGAAAGGGGGGGGGGAGGAATAAATCTTAGAGAAAGAATGTAGGATGGTGGCGTCTGACAACATTACCTGTGGTGCGGGAAGGGCGGGGTGTCAGTCGGGGGTTCCCGCTTAGCGAGTGAGTTCGCGGGTGAAAACACTCACGCAGATACACACACACACACGCAAGCGAACTAATACACAGGTCGTTACTTAAAAATGACTTCACAAACATTCAACTGTTTCCAGACTTGGATGTCACAATAAAACGTGAACGTTGGAAGGATATAAAGTAGAGGGCGCTCTATTCAAATCTAAGCCAGGCGCCATCACTCAACGTCCTTTCTTTTCCCACCTTTTTTTTTTAAAATTACTTCTTTCTTAGTTCCATCTTTCCTGGTTCCCTCTTTCCTAGTTCCCTCTTTCTTAGTTCCCTCTTTCCTGGTTCCCTCTTTCCTGGTTCCCTCTTTCCTGGTTCCCTCTTTCTTAGTTCCCTCTTTCCTGGTTCCCTCTTTCTTAGTTCCCTCTTTCCTGGTACCCTCTTTCTTTGTTCCCTCTTTCTTGGTTCCCTCTTTCTTAGTTCCCGCTTTCTTAGTTCCGTATTTCTTATTTCCCTTTTTAGCTCCCTCTTTTTTAGTTCCCTCTTTCTTAGTTCATTCTTACTTAAACCCTCTTTCTTATTTCCCTCCTTTTTAGTTCCCTTTTTAGTTCCTTCTTTTTTAGTTCCCTCTTTCTTAGTTCACTCTTTTTTTTAGCTCACTCTTTCTTAGTTCACTCTTTCTTATTATCATATTTCTTAGTTCCCTGCTTAGTTCCTTCTTTTTTAAAGTTCCTTCTCATTTAGTTCCCTCTTGCTTAGTTCCTCTTTATTATACCCCTCTTTCTTATTTCCCTCTTTTTCTAGTTCCCTCTTTCTTAGTTCCTTCTTTCTAAGTTCCCTCTTTCTTATTTCCATTTTTTAAAAATTAGTTTACTATTTCTTAGTTCCTTATTTCTTAGTTCCCTCTTTCTTAGTTTCTTTTTTGTTCAATTTTCTTAGCTCCCTCTGTAGATTCTCTGTTTTCTAAATCCCACTTTCTAAGTTTTTCTTTTTTTGTAGCTTTTTATTTCTTGGTTTTTATTTTTAGTTCCATCCTTCTTAGTTCCCTTATTTCTAGTTCCATCTTTCTTAGTTCCCTCTTTCTTAGTTTCTTTTTTGTTCAATTTTCTTAGCTCCCTCTGTAGATTCTCTGTTTTCTAAATCCCACTTAGTTTTCTCTTTTTAGTTCCATCCTTCTTAGTTCCCTTATTTCTAGTTCCATCATTCTTAGTTCCATCATTCTTAGTTCCTTCTTCCGAGGTTCACTTTAACTCCTAGAATATTTTTTTTCAAGCTGCATAGTTAATAAATAATTGAAACAGCTTTTCCCGATTCCACTAGATCATGGGTTCTCAACCTATGGATCGCGACCCCTTGGGTGGTCGAATGACGATTTGCCAGGGGTCGCCTAAGACCATCGAAAATATGGATTGTATTTTGCCTATTCTTCTTTTGCTGTATGTGTGTGTGGGGGGGGGGGATCGCAGCACAGTGGGGGATTATAAAAAGGGGTCGCCGAGCCTAAAAGGTTGAGAACCGCTGCACTTGGTGTACATCTGACCAAATTAGGCAACTGAAAGATTTGTATCACAGAGTTATTGTTACCGCAAAGCAATTGTGGCTAGTTTTAGAATTAATTAATAAATAAAAACTATAATTAATATTGGTCTCACATTTTTTTAGAATATTTATACAAATAAAAGTCTATTCCTGTAGCATTCGGCCACTGTAGTGATCGATCTCTATAGCACATCTGCGTTTCCCATGCCAGGGTAGGTGAGGTCAGACAGATTTACTCGTCAAGGCAGAGGTGCACCATGACATTGCCCCTAAATCAACAAACTCAATTAAGACTGCGACACCGCCTGCTTCCTGGCTCATTGATGGACCAGGTAACTGACACACATACGCATTCACCCATACACACCTTCACACCGCACATACACATATACGCAAACGACACACACACACAAACAGGCGATTACTCACACCCAACACTTTTCAAAATAAATTAGAAAAAAAAATGTGTTGCCTTTATTTCGACCTTTGTCAGTGTGTCTATGTTTGTCTTAATGCATACGTGTGTACAAGCCCAGACGTGTGTGTGCCACAAGGTCGATCGTGAAATGAGATCTTCTCTCAATACGAGATTCTCATGCCAAGTCTGGTCAAGAATTACGACATGTCATAGGCGTCTCGGACTGCGGGGGCCACTTTTTAATGACAGGTACTTCGATGTTTCGGACGTTACTTTAGGAAGGTTGTTAACTAACCCTCTTAAGACCTCGCGACTTTGGAGGCAGATGCTGTAACGAGGGTATCATGTTGCCAGCACAACGACCAATACATGCCAGGTACGATTTTGGGTGGACTTAAACGGATCGTGAAATTTCACTTGAATGGCTCCTTCGGCGTCTGGTATGTGCACTGGAAAGTCGTACGGATGGTCTCGGGTTTTTACCATGACACAGCACCAATGTTGTTTGTTTCCCAACCAAATAAAAAAACAAGATAGGCCTACAAATAACTTACCTTTATCAACAAGCTTGCCAAACATGCAGACAACATGAAAGACTGAGAACGGCGGATGGTGTAAACACAGAGCACACTGAAGAAGTTGACAATTACTGACTGAAAGTAATTCATCGCAGATGTGAATGTTAGTTTTAACTTTAGTATACAACAACCTTTCATTTAGTGGTCATCGCGAAGAGTATTGTTTTTGTGACACAAGTAACAACGACACTGTCTTAGTAGTACATAAATTCTTAAGGAAACACAAACACAAGCCTTTACCTCGACCCACAGATTCAAATTGTTGGGCAATGCAATAGTAGCAAAAATACTAAAGGAGGTCCAATCTGTGCCATTTTTCTCTCTCATGGCTGACACCACTGAAAGAGAATTAAAAATTTAGCTTTTTTTTTCTGAATATGTTTTGTGAACTCCAAAGAAATTGCAGTCAGATGTGTAGGTATTTATATTTGCGAGAACCAGAAGTCTGCAGAATTGACTGAACAAATACTCTTAAGCAGTGCTTTTTGTAACGGTACGCACCGGTACGGCGTACCGGCATCTTTTTCAATGTGGGGAAAAAATATTACTTTTCTTGATAGTTTCATAAGAATATAGATTGAGAAATATGACGCTCAGGAGAGAAGTATTACGTATAAATAGATCTCTCAATGACTTTTTGTTTTAACCGCTTCTCTAACTCTCTGAACCAGATCTTTCTCTGTGCAAGCTGCCTCGAGATTAGCTCTAGATTTGGATCACGAAAGACTACTCAGAAGTGTCCTAAAACGCTATTCATACGCCTCGAGCATCAAGAGTTGTCTGAACATATGCGTTGATTAAAAATAGGCATATATGAAGTTAAACTTTCTGCCGTGCAATCAAAATAGATCTTCTTTCAGACCTTGTGGTCATTAGAGCAGATGATGTAAAGATCATCTGTTTCTGTGGTCCACGGTTAACGAAGGTGTTATGTGGCCAGCACAACGACCAACCGCCTTTACTTTTCCCCAACTAAGTTCGGGTACCCATTAGAGCTGGGTGGACTCAGAGGCGCCCTAAAATCCCGAAATTAAAAATCACAGTCTTCACTAGGTTTCGAACCCGGGACTCCCGCTTTACCGCTCAGCCACCGCTTCTCCAATTGCCCAATATGCACAGAAGATCAGTGTCAATGTACCTTACAAAACAATGACGTAACATTCAAGCTGTATTTCAGTTCCCTATGTCTTGTGTGTGGGATTTCGTATTTCTCGGAAAGCGCGCGGCCTTCGCTTGACACTCAGGTACTTGGAATGTTGGTCGCTGAAGGATTTATTATAGACAGTGTCTTTGTTTATTTAATTGACTTTGTCCAGGACGTAGACACTGAATCGGACATTTAAGTAAACTCCTTCCTCAGGACGTTTTTATTTTTTTTTAATTGATACCTTGCCAAATAAACTCCTGATCAATTTATTTGATCTTTATGTACCAGAAACAAAACCGAACAGAAATGGATTACATTCTTTAGAATGTAGTATTCTATTTTATGGCTGTTTAAACTAATTATGCATGTTTTGTCTTGTTTAAGAATTATTTTTTTTATTATTGATTTTTATTTAGACCTGACCGACAAAAATATTACAAAGGCCATTGTATATTTAGGAATTGAATGCTTCTCAGCCTTGAAGTGGCGCTCGGGTGGAAACGGTCGTTAGAGCCGATTAGGGTCAGTAGGGAGCAAAATAGAGCCCGCATTGGGGTGCCTAAGAACCAAGTCCAGCCATTATGTCACTATTACACCCTGTTCCTCAAGGGCCGTTTTTGTGTCCGACACCTGGACGGCTGAGGTGGTACGAAGAAGGAATATGGGAGAGCTTCCCCGATCTGCTCAGCCTTTGGCCTCACTTCTCACATCTGCTTGGATCATTCTGAGGTTGAAGCTTGTTCAGACAGGCAGACAAGCTTTAATAGGTCTAGAGTTTTAAGAATTAGGGTTTGGGATACTCTTTTCCTAAGACAAGGCTATTCATGATTCTATATATACGAAATTTAAACGAAAATTGGTAGTAAAAGCTATTTTGAGTTGAATAATATTGTATATTAAATAAAAATACATTCATTTTTTCTTTGCAAACTGTATAAAATTGTGTTTAATATTACTGACCATTTATAACTTGTAACATTATCATTTTAGAAATTCGTGCTGATCTGTTAGCTAGTTAACACCAACAAAAACATTCGGCATTGTGTTTTCTAGATTTTCAAGCTATAGATACTAAAGACAGTTTCTTTCAAAAGAATCCCAAGATAAAGGACTTCGTTCATTTGCTAGACAAAGTAATACGAGCATCAAGTTTGAACAATTTCTAAACAATGTTAACCTTAATCGTTGTGAAAACATGTAACTTCTTTTTTTTTGTCTTGTGTTTTTTTTTTTGGCAATGTAATCTTCTGTGGACCGGAGTGTCTCTCCAAAATAGGGCTCCACAGCCACACGAGGAAGTGTGCTATGAAATGAACCATAGTCGTTCTACGACTGAAGGAGGCCAATGATGATGATGATGATGAATCTTCTACTGATAAAAAAGTAAAATAAAAATGACAGAAAATATAATTT
Source organism: Biomphalaria sudanica (assembly GCA_036873155.1). Taxonomy (NCBI): domain Eukaryota; kingdom Metazoa; phylum Mollusca; class Gastropoda; family Planorbidae; genus Biomphalaria; species Biomphalaria sudanica. Next base: position 2,224,240 of record JAZGLO010001713.1, on the reverse strand, counting down.
TTAAGACAAAGGTAGAAATTAATTAACAGATACTTCGTGCTGATATGTGTAGAGTGTAGACATTAAGGTAGCGAACCCTCAAAGTTTTACAAAAAATTGTAAAATTAGACATTTTAGATTCTAGAATATTTAAAAGCTAGATATCGCAATCTATTGATTTTATCTTTTATTTGACTCAAATACATAGAAAATTGTTTAATGTGAGCATCTTTGAGTACTCAACCCCTCTCAAATGCTCTTTATCAACCATTGTTTAGTTATGGTAACTAAGGATCTAAAATAATTATTATTTAAATGAAAAAAACAGTAAGCTCGTATAATTCTAAGAAAGAAAATATAAAACTAACTAGGATATCTCTGAAATTTTGTATAGATATATTTAAAATTCTGTATACAGCATGTCAAAGGCATGTGGATTGTATATTATCTTATAAAATAATATTAAACCGTTTGAGCTGCATTAATTTTAATTTTACTTTTGCTTTGAGTATCCTTATTGTACTAATTATTCAGATTGAGAGTGATAGCATCGTATCTCTAGGTACTTCTCATCTGTTGTTCCTTTGGTACTGTTTCTGCATGCTCAGGTACCTTTGGTTAAATCAGTTAACAAAAAAAAATGTCTTATTTTCATCAGTAGTTATTGGCTTATTTCTTTCGAGACCAACCGTTATAAGAATGCCTGAACTCTGGCATGCAACCTCACAACCAGGGGGCAGTTTAGACCAATAGCTCGTTGCCACGTCGTAGAGACATGTGAAGTTTCAACGAGCTATAGGTCTGAACTGCCAACTTGTAAATAAAATAAAGGAGAAATGGACGAGCTCCCATCCAAATCACAAGAAAGATGACGCTTACTATAAGCTATCCCGACAAGACCAACGTCTAATCTCTCGACTCAGGACCGGACAAAGAATGCGACAACACATGTACCGGAAGCTCAAAATTGGAACCAGTGAAATCTGCCCATGTGGAGTATCACCAGAGAATGCCGACCACGTCCTTCAAAACTGCTCTCTTTACCAAGAGGCCAGTACAAGACACTGGCCCCAAAACACCCCAATAGAAAGAAAACTAAGCTCCCTGATTTGGAAACCACTGAGCGGTTCATCTCATGTATTGGTCTAGTCATCTGAACGCTCCAACATAACAATGAGAACGAAGAAGAAGAAGAAATGAACTGCCCACAGGTTGTGACGTTGCAGGTCAGTGTTCAGGGTTTCCATGACGAATATTCTCGATTTTTATACTATGAAGCTACAGGATCTTTCCCACTTTCGTATGTGTTAGGGAATATCTGCTTGATGATACTAACGTACACCTCACTTAGACCATTTGAATGAGGGTAGCTGGGGATTGATGTAATTATCTTGAAATCCCATTCAGTAACGACTTCTCTATACTTGAGGCTGTTGAATAGCATATTGTCGCTCAGTTTCTTCTGGTATGTCATGTCTAGCAAAAACAACTTTCAGTGCCCCGATAACACAGTCCGCTTTTCTGTTCGAATCTCATTTTAATATTTGAGAAACAATCTTGAAATAGTTCTTCAATTACAATAATATTTTTTGTGAGGTTGAGTTTGTTTCTTACGTACGATGAATCTTGTTTCCACTCACGGCGTGCTTATAATTCACTCACCATCCTTGTCTTAGAAACATATCCTTTCAAGTCTCTCCCAGTGGCTAGAGTCTAAATGTTGAAACACTATCCCTAATTGGCCGGCGTCCGTTTCAGGCTATCAGGTGGCCAGAGATCTGTGCAGCGGTCGGAAGTTGACGGACCGTAACGGCGATGAGCATCTGTACACTGACCAGGTCATCTGCTAGGCGTTGACCACTGTTTTGACAGCAGCGATACCGAAGCCCAGGTCTTGACCACAGACTTTGGGGCGTTTGCGGATGAAGATGTACTGGGAACAGTCGGAGATTTAAATAAGACTTAGAGAAACGGGAGAGACGCGTTTTTTTTTTCTATACAGTAAATAAATAACAGGAGGTGCTGTTTTCAAGCCTTATTTATCAAGGCTCATTTGTTTGATACATACATGGCACAAAGCTGAAATTGTATGTCACAGCCTATCACTTTCAGTTGCGTTGTATCTATCTATCTATCTATATATCTATCTATCTATCCATTTAATCTAATCTATCTATTTATCTATCTATCTATCTATCCATCTAATCTAATCTATCTGTCTCTCTCTTTCTATTTTTCTCTCTCTCCCTAGACAGAACGTAATCATCTTCTTTTTTGAAGTAACGTCTGTATTATATAAGATAAGATAAGTTAAACGTGTTAATTATCTGGATACTAGGATATCCAAAGATTAATTTTTACCAAGGATTGAAGGAGAACGTAAACTCCCCGAGCTTAAACTAACTTTAGCCCCATGAGCTCAATCGTCTTAAAATTGTGATCTAGCTTTTTTAGGGTGAAAGTGAAGCTACTCATTGTGCAGGACTCGCCACAAACTCGTTAAGTTCTGACAAATCGACTGTAGTATTCGAATTTTATCTTATCTTATCTTATCTTATCTTATCTTATAAATTACAAACGCTCCTTCAAGTTATTCCACATGTATGTGGCAATCTAGAGACTTAAACCCGTTTAAGTCGTTGTTATTTTGGTCTTTTTACAAAGCTTATTTTAACTCATTCTGTCTGTCTGGTACAAATATTAAGTCATCATCTGCACTCTTATAAAATTTAACTTATTTGTCTAAGTTAGATCAATATTTGCATCACTGATTAGAATGCTGTGTTTGGAATTCGGTTAAACTGGGCCATTCAAATCACTATCTTGTAGTTGACACAGTTCAGTAAGAGCTCTGCCACAGTGGCAAGTGGTTTAATGACTTAACCTCAGCTCGTCTGCTCGCCTCTCGAGCGTCTGGAGGGTCAGCTTTAACGATGGGCGTTTTTCTTGTCGGAGAAATGGCTCCTGGCAGTGTCCGTCGTAGTGGACAGCGTCGATGTCCGGCCGCGTCAAGAAATCACCTGAACTGCCTTATTTATCTCGGTCTGGATGAGCTGGTGACCAGTTATCTTCTTTCACATCGTTCCGGTCATCTCAATGAGTAGCCCCTAGGGGGGGGGGTGAAAATTCAGGGCGTGCAGAAAGAGGAGGGATAGTTATTGAATATATGATAGTCGAATGTAATAATACTTGACCTCTCCTCGGGTCATTTTCTTTACTAAACTACTTGAGAGAGCTACTCTCGAAACTATTTACACTGTGCAAATACTTACATCTTTGTGTCGCGGCTACAAAAGTTTCAGTATACAACTAATATGCATACACCTAGTTACCACAACTGAAAATTGTAATCCGTTTTTTAAAGCTGTTTAAAATTTAATTATTGTTACAACCGCGAAAGTTATAATACACAAATAAATTGGTAATGAATTAAATTGTTTTAAATTGTGCTTTGAGTGAAATTTATTAGCAAGTTAAGCGATGCATTTGGAGCTATGTTTGCTCATGGACACTGTTAAAAAAAGAAAAGAATACTCACAGATACTATATTTTATCTTTTCAATCTGTTGTGATTCTAACAGAACTCCAGGACCTCTCGGTATCAACTGAAGATTAGTTGTCCCGGGGTTTCATTGGGGGAGAAATCGCCAGACCAGACATGCTTGTATTCATAATATACACTAAGTTCCTCATGAGCTCATTGCAATGCTTCAATTTTGATTTGATGACAGTTTAATATCTGGAAGCCGGTGCAGTTCTGCCGACTTGTGGATGTTTCTCCGATGGTGATGAGGAGAAACGGTCAGACTAATAAAGTTCCTTTGGACCTGTATACAATAGCTGGCGCCGAAATCACGGCTTATCTGCAACGTGAGGATGACGGAGTGATATACAGGAACATTGTTGATTAGCCCAGCTTTAAGTAAATAGTGTTAAGTAAATAGTGTTGGACATACAAACATCAGAACAATAGGACTTCAAGCTGATCTGTCAACAACCAACAAAACCATTAACTATGAACAATTTTGGGTCTTCGTTCTCTGTAATGAACATGAAAAACTGATTTTGTTTTGACCACAATATCTGTGACTTTACAATTGATGAACTCCAGCTGGTATATTACAATAAACAGTGTCAATGATCATGAACTATATATACAACTTCTCAATTACCTTGACTGCTCAAAAGTACTATATGGTCTGGACGTGGATGCGTTAACCTGTTTGTCTGGTGTGTTATTGTAAGTGAAAGTATAATCTAAATAAAAAATATATTGGTTGGATCATTTTATTCTTTAGTCAAGTCAAGCTTTATGAGACAATACATGTAAAGTAATAACCTAAGAATGTCAAAAGATGAACCATTATCACTGAACTAAAAATTAAAATGGAATAAACAAAAATATCATTGCTCTGTTTGAATGGTACCGTACGGAATAGTACGGATATTTTCAAAACTAAGACAATGTTAAGCTTATTTATTGTGTTTAATAGTTAAAAGTGCTCATCTGCAACTATTCCAAGATGGAGAATGAATATATTTGTATTTTATTTCTGTGCAGCATGAATCGTGTTAAATAAATAAACATGAACTTGTAACAATTGGTTGGGTAAAGTAAAGACCACTTGACACTCACGTTAACCGTCGGCCTTAGAAACAGGTGACCTTTATACCATCTGTCTTATAGGTCGTATATAACCTAACCCTAATCCTTATATTCCCGCCACATCAAAAAGTTAAACTCCTTCCACCTACGCGTAGGAGTATCCATAAGGTGCCTCACATGTCAGACACAGAAATCTTAAAGCTGTCCAAGATGAACAGTATCAGTGCGACAGTAAAAAGGTCCCAACATGTAGTCCGCATGCCTGACAATCGCCTTCCCAAACGACCTCTATACGGGGAGTTGTGTGCAGGAAAGCGCTCCCAGGGAGTTCAATACAAGCGCTACAAGACACTCTCAAGAGCTCCTTCAAGGAATGCGATATCGACATTCACGACTGGGAAGCACTAGCTCACGGCGTGAAGCTGTGAGTCTAGGAGTCTCGAGATTTGAAGCAAGAAGAGTAGCAAGGCCGAAAGAGCGCCGAACCTACAGAAAGCTGAGAGAAGATGCAGGCCTATCTGCAACTGACCAAGCTCACCCATGCCACGTATGCGGCCGGCTTTTTAAAGAGAGGATTGGACTCTGCAGTCATCTTCGAGTCCATAGGATTTGAGACATGTGCTCATCTTAGACCACGAAGGAGGAGCTATATAGATCGTAATGTCTGAAAGGGGATGTTTACTCGTTTATATCGAAAGTTAAAAAACAAACTCTACGAAAATGAAAGTAACACATTTAGACCAAATGCTTTTTGAGACTTAATTAAATAATTATTTTCTTTTTACTGTAATAATGTTAGCTGCTCCCAGCATTTTTTCCGCTGTCGTTATCAACATGGAGGAATCCCGCAGGTGAATACAGGTGAATAAAACACAATTAGGTAACAATACGTGGGAAGAGAAGAAATTGGGAAGGGGCCGGTAGGTGGTTCAGGAAAGAGCCTTCCTGGCAACGTTGTTGTGTGGACTCTTGCCAAGGGGACAGCTCAATGCTGGACACTTGGAAGATGACGCAAGGGTCAAGTGGAGACCACTCTTGAGTTTGTGCAGATCTTAGTGATAGTGTCACTGACACCAGGGGCAGATAACCAGCTCACCCTTATTATAATTATTCATGTGGCCGAAGAGATCTCCGGACTGGCCATTTATCAGCGGTCATTTGGACTGACCAGGAAGGAGGGCCCGATTGATTCGGCTAGGACATTTAACTCGCTCCTTTATGGAAAATTAGAAGATGATACAATCTTACCCAAACTGACCAGTCAGGTGTCACTTGACCAGAGTGTTATCCGTTACCGCTAAATGTTAAATCTATAACACATACATTAATCTGATAACATTATATGAGGCAATAGTTATAAACAAACACTCATTTTCAGAGGCGTATCTTTTCGGTAAAAATAAAGGATTAATTAATTTTTTAAAAAAGTTTTAGGACTATTTCAATATCTGTATTTAAATTACAATTTCATTGAACCTGGACACGGATTTCAAAAAACGGCTCTAACGATTCCCCTAGAAAATTAACAGTTGATGTATATCGCTCAGAAGAAATTAATAATAACTCGTTGGCCACGCAGGTCGAACTGTAATTAGACTTTATTATGAAATTTAAATTTGACTAGAGAATGTGGTCTTCACCTAATTCCAACATAGGTTTTTTATAGACTCTGGTGAACTTGAAAGGACTATCGCGTTCGGGATTTTCCGAATGCTAGGCATTATTAATCAATAAATTAAAGTTCATGAAAACATTGAGCATTGCCTTCTATGTCTAGATCTAAAAGCCAGGGCCGGTCCTAACAATTGCGGGGTCCTATGCGAAACTCATTGCGCGGGGCCTAGTCTGTGTGGGCATAAGGATAATAAGTGAAAAATTAAGATTTTGTATTAGAAAAAAATTCGACTTTAAATTTTATTCATTCTTGTCTAAGTAAAAAATTGCGATCAAATTAATTTTACTTTACGAATCCTGCAATATATGGCATATTTATATGTCAGTGACTATAAAAGTAAATAAAGTATTGGACCTTCCGATTAAGGTGAAAATTCGCCCGATTATTACATTTTATTACATGTATGCTGACAATGCCTTTTTTCTTTTATGGCGTAGGAATGGCGTTTTCCGCAATGAATTACACCGACAAATGACAATTTTGTCTATTTTTCAGGAGCTTTTTATAAGTTTTCAGGAGATTTTAATAAATTCAGGAGATTTAGCGCGGGGCCTATGAAAGCGCGGGACCCACTGCGACCGCATAGGTTGCAGCGACCTAAGACAGGCCCTGCTAAAAGCCTATGATTGGAATATTATAAAGTGCAGTAGATCTATACATTCGTAAACTATGATTCTTTCTCGGGGAAAGGAGGGGTGGGGTGGCATGTCATCCACATTCTGAGCATCCAATGTGTCATCGTTCTTTAAAATAACATTTATTCGTTACTAAGAGAAATACAATCGCTCTATACATTCTATAAGGGAGGTAATGTAAAATAATAGTTTAAATGTTTTTCTTTTTTTCTTGCTATTGTTAGTAGAGCAAAATCAAATGGACCTCATTCACCAATCGTAAACAAACAACATTTAGCAACCTGATAATATTGATAAAACAAATGAAAATTAGGTATCACGTGACAGCCTTTATGGATTGCGTAATTTGTATAGAAGATATAGAGTACCCAGGAGGCACGGTGGCTGAGCGGTAAAACGCTTGGCTACCGAACCGGGGTCCGTGGGTTCGAATCCTGGTGAAGACTGGGATTTTTAACTCCATGATCTTCGGGCGCCTCTGAGTCCACCCAGCTCTAATGGGTACCTTACGTTAGTTGGGGAAAAGTAAAGACGGTTGGTCGTTGTGCTGGCCACATGACACCCTCGTCAACCGTTGGCCACAGAAACAGATGACCTTTACATCATCAGCCCTATACACCACAAGGTCTGAAAGTGGAACCTTTTTTTTAAATATAGAGTACCACGTGGCAAAATGTTGTTTGTTTACGATTGTTTACTTCAGGAAGTAGCTTTCTCCACTGAGCAATCGGAAATTCGAATCATGCGTCATTGACAATGTTTACTGTTTATCGTGGAAGTATCCAATAGTGTCTGAGGTCCAATACATTCGCAAACGTGTGCACTTCTATTTTGTTTTTGGAGGCGCGGTGGCTGAGTGGTGAAGCGCTTGGCTTCCGAACCGGAGTACCAGGTTCAAATCTTGGTGGAGACTTGTACTTAAACTATCGGGATCTGAGTCCACCCAGCTCTAATAGGTACCTAATATTAGTTGGAGAAAAGTTCGTTGTTCTGGCCACATGACACCATCGTAGACCGTGGACCACAGAAATAGATGACCTTTGTCCTTTAGATTACAATGTCTGAAAAAAAGAGCTTGCCTTTATTTCTTATTTTGATTTTGATGGACAAAACACATTGCATTTACACAGTTTGTCTCGTGGCGCAAATGTGTTTTCTAGGTGAAGATTGTTATTACCATTGATACTTCCAACCCATTTCCAGAATGGACCGAAGCGACTTCTATTTATGCCACTTATGATGAATGGTACACGGATAGAGTTAAGTACTTGCGTTGAATTTTGATGACTAGAGCAATGATATGTAATGTATCATTTAAGGTAATGTACTTTCATAATCGTTCAAATATGCGGGTTTATACCGCAAATTCAATTTTAAATGGAGCAAAACACGATCTCACAGAAACCACGCAATATCTTTTGTGGTATTATTATGCTTATATTTTGTTATTGCGTTTACGGTTGATACACTTTGCATAAATAATGTTCAGGGTAAAAAGATATCATTTGCTGGATTTATAGGTGTCGCGTCCAATTCGCTTTAAAAAAAAATGTTTCTAAAGCAGTGTTTCTCAACAAACTTTTTGTAGGGCTCTGAGAGCTGAGTGCTTTACAGAAGTCATCTAATTCTAAGGCTTCCCGAATGCGTCCATCAAAAGTTCCTTCGCTACATAATTCGCATACGCTGGCAGAACTACCTTACACATACATATGTCTTGCTGGAGGCTGGTGTGGACAGTATTGAAGCACCACTCACCACTGCACTGGGTCGGACACTTATCTCGCATGGAAGATGACCGCGTGCCAAAGACAATCTTTTTTTGGTTTAAAGCTTGTACGCATTAACATAGGTGCCCTCCCCCCCCCCCTCTAATTCCGTGAAGCGTTACAAAAATCAAATACATACTTAATAAATCGTCTCGTCCCTGCTTTTTGGATTTTCACTTTTCGCAGGAATGTCAATGTAGTGACCTAGTTTAGTTTAGAGATTATGTTAGTTTTGTAAATAAATATAGTGTGCATTGTTTTTAGCGATGATAATAAAAGTAGTGACGTAGTCAGACAGACGAATGACGTTGCAGAATGCGGGTACATGATGAGAGAAGAATATGGCTAGGGCTTGTAGAAAGATGTATATCGAATAGACTGCTAATTTAAACAACGAATCATCCCATCTGTAAATAAACATCAGTTGAAGTCTGCACAAGTTTTATGTAAGTATATTTCATTGTTGTGTCCCTTGGAAGTGTTTGGACTCACGTTTAGAATAAATGAAATAGTATCAAACACACAAAATCTAATCCAGGACTCCCCTAAATCACAATTAATAAGTGTGTGTGTGGGGGGGGGTGGAGAAATATGATTAATCAATAAGTCATTGTTTTTGATACAGACATACCACGTGAAGTCTGAGACAATTAAAAATGCCTCTTCATGACTTTACAGCAATCCAACAGTTAAGTGGCTAACGTGATTAGAATGAATGATGGATTTAATAACAGAGAGGAGTGAAAATAAAAGCTAGAAGAATTAAGAGGATGAGACCGATCGAAACCAATCGTCTCAACACTCACCTTCGGCGTGAAATCGAGCTTTTGGTCTAAACTACCCACAGGTTGTGACGTTGCAGGTCAGTGTTCAGGCCTTTTATAACGAATAAACGAGACAGACCGAGGCCAATCGTTATAGCAGGCCTGAGCACTGACCTGTGACGTGAAAAAGAGCTATTGGTTTAATTAGCCCACAGGTTGCGGCTACGAAGGTCAGAGTTTAGGCCTTCCGTAACGATTGTTATCGGCTGCACACACAGGTTGCTACTCACAGGCCAGTGTTCAGGCCTACTGTGACAACTGCTCTCAGTCAGGAGATCTAGTTCCTAAAATATCACTGTGAAAGATACATTCCTCTTACACCACAGATGTTTGGGTAGATTGCACTTGGGACAAATTAAACACTATGTATTTGACAGCTATTAATCGGACCTCATTTCGCTCGCATGTATCTGTTCTCGATTGCTCACTGCGACATCTGATTACCTCACGTGGTTATATCTCACCTACGCCAGGAATTCCCGAAGTACAACCCACGCTCCATATTCGGCCCGGCGCCATTCGGCAGAGAAGATTCGTGCGTGAAGACCTTATCACTGAACTGCAACGTCACAAACTGTGGGCAGTTTAGACCAACAGCTCCTTGTTACGTCGCACAGACCTGTGACGTGGCAACTAGCTATTGGTCTAACTGTTCAGACCTTCTATAATGATTGGTCTCGATTCGGCCCCTCAAAACCCCTGCCCGCAAAGCATCGGACTAATCAACGATTTTCTTGCGGTGATTTGGCTCATGCCTCCCGTGTGTGTTATTTGCACAGCCCCTAATCCAAAACAAAAAAGCGTGCACCGCTGATATAAGTAATTAAAGTCACTCAAGTCGCTGTCAAAGCAATATTGACGAGAGAGTAACATCATTGGATTGCATGAGCTTTGCGCTCAAAATGGCAGTGCGGGATAACTGTAATAGCTTTGGTAAAATCTGTTTCATATTATCGTTTGTCTATATCGCTTCCCCCCCCCCCCCCCCCCGTCCTCATTTTCATCTTTCAACATCCTCCCCCGCCCCTCACAACATAACCACGCTGCCGCACTTGGCAACACTCTGACTTCCTGCGGACATCGCTTGGGTGTATTCTCTCCAGCGAGCTATTTTTTCTTGATTCGCTTCTCGCTCAAGCCTCGTATCACTTTCGTGTCAGAAAAGGACGCCCTCCCCCCCCCCTCTCTGTCTTTTTCCCCTATCTCAAATCTTCTTTCCCCGCCACCCCCAGTCACCCACGAGAACCTCATCTAATTTCTTCATTCCGCTCCACCCTAAATCTCATTTCACGCAGACGACGTCGCCATTTGCCTTGTAAGCGGTTACCAAAACATTATCCTAGTAACAGACACTTCCTGGCACGCATGCGCGCCGTTGCGTTCCGAATGTCAAGTCAAGCGCGGGAGGAAGAGAAAAGGAAAAAAAAAAAAGCACTGACTATGGTTGGTCGCGTGCGTTGAAAAGGTTGCCACTCATTTTTTCCCCTCTATGTGTGTCACGTGAGAGATCACACTACGTGACATCTGGGGAACACCATGTACGAATAGAGCTGACGTCAGATGGCGGGTAACCTGAAAAACTACAGTGTCGAGGCTCTATGCCACTCTATGGGGTAGCTGAAAGGACTTGCATACATTTATACTACCAACAAGAGGATGAGGGAAGTATAGGCACTTATCTATCTATCTATCTATCTATCTATCTATCTATCTATCTATCTATCTATCTATCAATCTATCTATCTATCTATCAATCTATCTATCTATCTATCTATCTATCTATCAATCTATCAATCAATCTATCTATCTAATCTATCTATCTATCTATCTATCTATCTATCAATCTATCTATATATCTATCTATCTATCTATCTATCTATCTATCTATCTATCAATCTATCTATCTATCTATCTATCTATCTATCTATCTATCTATCTATCTATCTATCTATCTATCTATCTATCAATCTATCTATCTAACTATCTATCTAATCTATCAATCTGTCTATCTGTCTATCTATCTATCTATCTATCTATCTATCTATCTATCTATCAATCTATCTATCTATCTATCTATCAATCTATCTATCTAACTATCTATCTATCTATCAATCTATCTATCTATCTATCTATCTATCAATCTATCTATCTAACTATCTATCTAATCTATCAATCTGTCTATCTGTCTGTCTGTCTGCCTGATGATATCTCCCAATGCTGGACCGATACCTTTCATTTGTATATTATTTAACTATTTACCGGTATACAAATATAGACCTTCTGACAGTTAACTTTGTCTAAGTATTACTAATTTTACCTTTTAACCCTTCAAACGCGTGTGGTAGGTTAGCCTCTAAACATCAGAATTGTAATTCTATTTTGTATGCACTCATTGTAAAACAGCTCAGCACTTTAAGGGTTAAAATATATGACAAAATTGTAATTGATCAATATTCAAATACATGTATAATAATATTATAAAAGTAAAAAAAAAATACTTAAAAACAAATAAAGGCTATCTAAGGAGAACAAATAGTAATTTTTACTTTTTTTTTTTTGCTATATATCTCAATACTGTATGATTTATTCCACCTTTTAAAAAATAAAATGCAGTTTACTTTAACACATTGGTTTTTTTTTATATATAGATTCATGTTTTTGTTTTTATGAATGATTAATTGTTGTAAGTTTCAATTTGATCTGAGATCAAATTTGATCCCTCCCGCCTCTCGCTTTCCCCCCCTCTCTGACACCTATGTGATCCTCCCTGTGCCTCTCTGATTTTATCTTTCATTCCATTTAGCGAACACGTGACAATCTAAAAATAGATGAACTCTTCAAATTTATTTTGTTTCTTGTCTACATTGGGACATGAAAATTATATGAAAACAAAAAAGATCAAAATGTACAAACATGTGATTCTGTTTATGTGATAATTACATGGACATCCTACATTTTCTCGTATTCTCTCTGTCTCTTTCTCTCTCTCTTTCTATGCATATCTTTCTCTCTCTCTCTCTCTCTCTCTTGGTAAGTCTTTCAGTCTTTCTCAGTCTCTTTGCATATCTCTTTCTTTCTCTCTCTCTCTCTCTCTCTGTATCACATATACACATCAACACTGATTCCCATGTAATATTTGAATACTGGATTCTGCTTATTATAGTAACATTCTCTTCCTCAAACTTTCTTGTCCCCTCATTTTTTTCCCCTCATGTAGTCACTCTCTACCCTCCCCCCCCCCCAACTATGGACAGTGAAGATGTCCTTGAAGATAAGCTTGTCTGTGATTTCTCTTATTACGCAGTGGTCTGCATCTCGTACATCATTTTTTTTTAGTGGTCAGCATTCTTAAGTGATCGTCATTCTGCAGTGATCGTCATTCTGCAATGGTCAATCATTTTTAGTGGTAATCCTATTGTATTGGACAGCATTCTCTAGTGGTCATCATTCGGTAGTGGTCAGTATAATGTAGTGGCCATCATTCTCTAGTGATCATCATTCTTTAGTGATCGTCTATCTGCAGTGGTCAACCATTTTTAATGGTAATCCTATTGTATTGGACAGCATTCTCTAGTGGTCATAATTCGGTAGTGGTCAGTATAATGTAGTGGCCATCATATGGTAGTGTTCTTCATTTAGTAGTGTTCATCACATTTAAGGTATATTTACAGAAGCTTTGTTTCTTTTTAAAACATTATCCTTAAAAGTAAATAATGGCATTCTTGTAAAAATGTGAATGTCCCTTTACTTGAGAAAAATGTTTTGTATAGTTTGTAGATCCATTATATACCGAGGTTTATAGACAATCGATGATGCGTGGGTGTAATAGTCTAATGTAATCACTTCGGGGCTGTGTGAACGTATCATGCCGATGAGGTACTGTCCATCTGTGAGTCCAGGTCACTGCTGTCGTCGGCTACTATGGTACTGTGATTGTAAAGTCCTTCCTCCATCAGCCTTAACGCGAGACCATTTCGACGACCTGTCCTCTTCTTCAGTTTGGCTCTCTTATTCTGGAACCAGATTTTCACCTGAAATAAAATCAAGAAAAAACCCAATTCAGAACTTTGTTTACGATGAACTCATCTAAAGCAGTAAATAAATTAAGACACTTAAAAATTCTCTTTCTAAGATATGTTGAGGTAAAGCTCAACTGTTGTTGAAACTAAATGTTTAGGCATGAGATTGTTTGGCCAGGACAATGATCAACCACACACCCAACGAAAGGTCACGAATAACACTTTTTTTTGTTTGTAATATGTGTTTTCATGTTTCGGATGTTCCTTCAGAGTTGAAGATAATTACTTCCTAGTCCAAACCTCACGCAGGACGACGGGGGATAACATCGCGCAGGGTTTGAACCCTGGACCATCGATAAATCTGAACGACAGTCCAGCGCGCAAACCGCACGACCATGCAGCCATCCTTAAAATCAGCAAGCTAAGACAGCTATTTCTCAATTCAATCACATAAAAACAAACTGTTTTATTAAAATGTATCAGTAAAAGCGACCAAAAACATTATGCTTTTCGACAGAGTCAAAATTACCTTACAGTAAATCTGCCTTTCAGAACTAGTTTCTTTAATGATAAAGAAAATTCACAAATACAACAAAAAATACAGTCTGCACTACACTATCGATGTGCCACAGTGGCACTACACCACAGAGGCACCTTGTCATCTGTTTCTGTGGCCCACGATCAACGAAGGTATCATGTGGCCAGCACAATGACTTTACTTTCCCCCAACTAATGTCAGGTACCCACTAGAGCTGGGTGGACTCGAGAGACCTCGAAATAATAGCCATATTGTCTTCACTAGGATTCGAACCCTGGACAACATTAGCCTAAATAAAATACGGATGTTTCAATGTTTGAAAAAGCTGCCATTTTGTACATTCTAGATTTTGTACATTCGTAATTTAAAATGCTTTCACTAGATATTTCTATAGTTTAGATTACAAATTAACTGATGCTGGAAGTGAGCCTCTAACATTTCGTCAAACTATTCCTTTCTTTCAATTCAATACAATTTATTTAGCTTTAAAATTAATATGAAATGCTACATCTCCAACTAAACTATTGCGTTTTTATAATTAGCTGTTTTAATTTACAATGTTACTAACAGTATTGTCAAATTAAAAACAATTGCTGAAATTCATGCAATGAATACAAAAAAAGGATCCAAACCTGGGATTCACTGAGATTTAGCTCTACAGATAACTGTCTTCGTCTCTTTTCACATAGATATGGGCAAGACTCGAACTCTAGCCTCAAGCGTTGCAGCTGCTGGGAGGAAAATGCTGTCCTTGGTCTTTTGTCAACTTCCGATTTTGTCTTCTGTCGTGGTTTCCTGTACCTGGGACCTGTGGGACGGATCAAATGTTTTAAGTGTAAGATTTGCATAAGCGGGTACTGAAACAGAATAATTAAGATTGTTATTAAAACATTTTTCATGAATTTTACTTCAGAATTAAAGTTTTTGATTTTGTAACCTGGAAGTCTGTTATTTTTTCAAACACACACGATTATCTTATCTTACAGACGTTACTTCAAAAAAGAAGATGATTACGTCCTACGCGTCATGCATTTAGTCATGCATATGACTTAAATTCTGCCAAGTCACTGGTTTTCCTGGCTAGCTCAGGCAACCCATTCCATGCTCTAATAGCACTAGGGAAGAAGGAGTATTTGTACAAATTTGTCCAACCATATGGGTTGAAAAATGTGCCTTTATCTTTGTGTCTTTCTGTGTATTTTATTAAATTTTGTTTTTGTATTTGAAGATTATGGTTCAGTGTTTTATGTATAATTGCTACTTTACTTTTGAGTCTTCTCTCCCGAAGGCTTTCTAAATTTAGTGATTTTACTAAAGGTGTTACTCTAGTCAAATGTGAATATTCGATTCTTAGGGATACGTTGGACATTGGGTCACCAGATTTAACATTTTGAAAACACCTTCATGTATTCACCACTAAACCTAGAAAAAGTTAAGTTCCCCTTTCAGACTTTGCGATCTATGGGGCAGATGATGTAAAGGTCATCTGCTTCTGTGGCCCACGGTTAACGAGGGTGCCATGTGGCCAGCACAACGACCAACCGCCTTTACTTTTCCCCAACTAAGGTCAGGTATTCACTAGAGCTGTCCCGATATCTCAGAATTAAAAATCCCAGTCTTCATCAGGATGACTAACCCGGGACCCTTCAGTTTGGAAACCAACCACTTGACCACTCAGCAACCGCGCCTCCTACTCAATTCAGAAACAAACATTTAATTAAGGATCTTTTATGGATACAATTTTAAGACAGAAGAAAAAAAATGTTGTATCATCACCAGTACCAGTAACAACTAAACCAACAAAAATAGCAGCATTATCATCAACAACTTAGTAATAGCACACATTAAACAGTTTATATTATTAATAAAGCGGTGACCTTTAAAGGGGACTAATTCAGATTACACTATCGTCGTAGAAGAGTACTATTTCATTCTATTGTTTGAGATACCAAACAAAATAATTTATTACAAATAGTTGGTGAATTGGTTAATTTTTAAAAATTGATTTTTGTCTTCTCGTGTAAATAATAATTGTACAAAATGTCAGCTTCATCCAAGATTCAGTGTTTGAGATATAACATATACAAACTTTTAACCAGACAGACAGACAGACAGAATGAGTTGTTATAAGCTTTGTAAAAAGACATTAAAACATGTACCAATAGAATTGTCGTACCTGAAGACGGTCTGTCAGAGTATCGCGTACAGAAAACCCAGGCAGGGAGGTTGCTTAGATCTTTCTGGCTTGCTAGAGTACCTGTAGGTTTTAGGTCAGTGCCACTTTTCTTCGTGCTAGAATTTTCCTGTTTCATCACTTTTGGTTTGCTCCCTTGGCCACTCAGAACGTCGCTTGTTGAAGATCTCTTTCGCTCAGAGGAAATGGCTTTCTTATTCCCAGGCTTACAGTAAATGTCTTTAAAGTCTTTTGGTTTAATGTCAGCGTTGTCCAACTTACTGAGTCTTTCATCAGCTTTAGAGAATTGTTCCATCACAAACTGTGGATTTCTTACTTTGGTACTGCAGTGGTTGTCTGTCCTTGGTTGTAAATCTGAAGAGAGGTTGTCGGCATTTTGTTCCATGTTTTGTTTGCTATGAATGCGAAGGAATTCATCATTGAAATAGCTGCTGTAACACCTAGCATACAGACTTGGAAAGATGTGCCCAAAAGGGTTCAAGAAGTGAACCTGAGCCCCAATGTTAAAGCCGTAAGGCAAATAAAAGTCTTTTTGGTTCCCCAGGGCGCCATGGAGCTGGTGGCTGGCGTAGTTGTGGTGAAACAGATACGGGAAAGCGCCTAAGTTATGTATCGATTTGTCATTGATCTCATGAGCTTTGAGACTGGGACTTTGACAGCTGTTCCGGCCATTCTCTATGTCATCGCTATCAGTGTCGTAGCTGCTGCATCTACTGACGTCGCTGCGTGACATGGCAGTGACATCCTCTGAAAGCCGACATGCGTCATTGAGCCCGTTGTCATCTTCTTCATTCTCTTGACCTCCACTGCTACCCTTGTCTGGGTCAAGGTTTTTTGAGCGACCGAATGAAGGCTTCAGAATTTCATCGATGGAAAATTTAGCTCGATCTTTTGACGACAAACTACCCCCTGGCATTGTTGTAGTTTAGCTTTTAAAAAGTTTCTGTTGTATCAAAAAAAATAATTCCTGTCTGATTGACCAGGTCAGAATCAACGTTTCTTTTAAAATAAAGGCTTAATCGAACGCAGTCCAAAGTCCAATCAGCAGTCAATCATATTGGTATTTATATCTTATAGAGACTTGTACCTGAAAAAAAGATAACATTGTATAAGATTTTAATTATATTAATTTTTATTGGGTACGTCAGTATTTCTTCAAAATTGTAATTATTACGCCCAAGTAGAGCCTAGTAAGTTGCTGTTCTGGACAAGACCATTCGTTATACAAGCACTAAACATTGACCTATAAACGTACAGCCTGTGGGCAGTTAACACTAATAGCAGTTGCCACGTCGTACAGACCTGAGACGAGAAAGAGAGAAAGAGAGAGAGAGAGAGATAGAGAGAGAGAGAGAGAAAGATATGCAGAGAGAGAGAGACAGAGAGAGAGAAAGATATGCAAAGAGAGAGAGACAGAGAGAGAGAGAGATATGCAGAGAGAGAGACAGAGAGAGACAGAGAGAGAGAGAGAGAGAGAGAAAGATATGCGAAGAGAGAGACAGAGAGAGAGAGAGAAAGATATACAGAGAGAGAGAGACAGAGAGAGAGATAGAGAGAGAGAAAGATATGCAGAGAGAGAGACAGAGAGAGAGAAAGATATGCAAAGAGAGAGAGACAGAGAGAGAGAGAGAGAGAGAGAGAGATATGCAGAGAGAGAGACAGAGAGAGAGAGAGAGAGAGAGAGAAAGATATGCGAAGAGAGAGACAGAGAGAGAGAGAGAAAGATATACAGAGAGAGAGAGACAGAGAGAGAGATAGAGAGAGAGAAAGATATGCAAAGAGAGAGAGACAGAGAGAGACAGAGAGAGAGAGAGAGATATGCAGAGAGAGAGACAGAGAGAGAGAGAGAGAGAGAGAGAGAAAGATATGCGAAGAGAGAGACAGAGAGAGAGAGAAAGATATACAGAGAGAGAGAGACAGAGAGAGATAGAGAGAGAGAGAAAGATATGCAGAGAGAGAATAACAGAGAGAGAGAGAGAGACAGAGAGAGAGAAAGATATGCAGATGGAGAGAGAGAGAAACAAAGTTATGACGTTGCAGGTCAGTGTTCAGGCCCTCTGTAACGAATAGTTTCGGTCTGGTAGAGCGCTGTAGGCTCCTACGGTGTGTCTAGAGAGGACTGTATGAGTGTCATGAAAAAGAATAGAAACTTATAAATATATAATTAGAACACAACTTCCGGTTTGTTATGAATACATATTTACAATGTGCTTGGAATTGCGTAATTAATGTTACTAAATCTAGTCCATTTAGTCTTTTTGTTTTTTGAGAGATACTTTTTAAGTGCTTTGTATACTAGAAAATGTTCTTTTAGGAGCGGAGAGACTGTTGTCTCGATGGTCCCGGGTTCGAATCCTGCCCATCGACATCCCCCGCCATCCTGCGGGAGGTTTGGGCAAGGGTGTAGTAAATCTGAAAGAACATCCGGAACATGTAAAAACAAACAAAGGAAACAAAGCAGTAGATGAACTTGTTCCCTTTTTTTTTTATCAATTCACTCTGTCCGTCTGTCTTTCTGTCTGTCAGGTGAAAAGTTTCAAATGTTTTTTCTCCCATTTCCCAATCTCGGATCAAGCTAAGACTTTGCAAAATTATCCGCAAAGCCTGACAAGACATGAATCAATAAATTAGCTAATTGATTGTTGGTGATAAATTATTTTGTTTGCTTATATATTGCGAAATATATGGATTTAGTCCTCTTATGACGTTTCAACAAGTTTTTTCTCCCAATTCCCTCTCTCGGATCAAGTTGAAATTTTTGCATAACAATACAGATATCAACCCAAAATTAAACAATTAGTTCATCATTTAGTACTAATTAATTAATTTTGTTTTATATAGCAGAAAGTGAGATAAACCCAGTAATTTTCAGATAATTAGCATTACTTAGCGGTTCCTGCTCGTTAACCGTTGGCCAAAAATGCAAATGACATTAACATCCTCTGCCCTATAGATCGCAAAGTCTGAAAGATGAAATGTATTTTATAAAGTCCTACGTCAAGAAAAACAGGCAAGAATAGTTAACTAACAGCTATTGAATCTGACATCCCCGAAGCATTGTTACAGATTGTTTGATTTACATATTTCTTATTGAGCAATTTTAAAGATGCAAGTAAACACCACACAAAATACAAACAAAACAAGTCTCATGGTCTTACGACAAGGTGTGTCATATCGGTAACGATATACCAACGATCCCAACCATCCGTACATTGGGTTGTCCTATTTTCCCCGTTGTTTGTACGTGATAGTCCTCGTACATGACACGCGTAGCTTACAGCTCAGATGAATTGAAACGTCCGTGTTTGGGGTCCTAGAAGTTACCATTATGACCCAATGTATCATTCTTTTTATTAAAATGGAGGTTGAATTGTCACAACTCTGTCAATTTCAAACAAGGAGAACTTTGTAGTTCGACGTTCAAGAGTAAACACGCTATGCTAAACAAAATTTTAGTTTTAATACATTTTATGTCGTCAAATTTTATGTTTATAATAGCTGCATGTATCTATGATTAATTAAATCAGTCTAGAGTCTAGGCTCATTTAAAGGCACAAAAAAACAAACAAATTGTAACCAAGCTCAAATGACTGTATCTATGCCCACACAGCCTGTACTTCGATGGATTAAATAGTTATCAATTTGATACTAAACTTTTACAATACCATTGAGGACTGTATTGAGTGACATGACCGCTTTTTGGAAGACTGGAGTTGAGCTTGTGTTTGTTGAGCGCTTACCGGGAAACGTTCACCCATATATCACTTACATGACCACAGAAGTAATTAGACCAGAGCGCAATGAGTATGCTATAAGCATGAGAGATGCGCTACACACAAGTAATAAAAAAGACCCCCCCCAAAAAAAAAAAAAAAAAAAAAAAAAAAAATTAAAATAAAGAAATGCAATGAATCAACATTAAATCCTCCAAAGACCTGTTATTCAAGTAGCCAGAAACAGGAGCACAAGTACAAGAAGTCAGAAATTTTCTTACAAGATCGGGCCCTATCGAGTAGACCTGGCATTAGCAGAGATCAGGCGTGCAATTTCAAGTGCTGGCAGTGTAAAACTAAGCATCCTTAGACTTTGTTTAGCCAGAATAGAGACTTCTCCAGAGGAGGAATGAATTAATGGCGCTCAAGACTGGAGACTCGTTCTAGCCAGCGGTCAGCTGCCCGGTTACACATCTGGGCTGAAGAGGACAACAGATCTTCAGTCTGTTATCGGAATATATATTTTTATAACTCTGCCATGCACGCCGCCATCCAGAAGGTGCGCACTATTAGAGACTAGACTGAGAAGGATGTTGACATTAAAGACAAGATAAGGAAGTTCCGCCCAAGTCTAGAACTTATGAAGAGGTTGTCCTTAAAGCGGACGTTGTTACTTTGTTTTTGTGATGCCCTCTTGTGAATCAACATCTGTATATTGTAGAATCGCCTTCCTTTGAGTTATTTCAATATCAATAGCTTTAATATCAATGTTTTCTTTTATCTGTATTATCAATGCTGATATAGTCAGCTCTATTATCAGGTATAGGGTATTCACAGGTGTATTATGTATTATCGAGGTATATTTAGAACTATGTTATCAAGGTATATTTACAGCTGTATTGGCTAGGTATATTTACAACTGTATTATCAAGACATATATTTACAACTCTTTTTTCAAGACATATTTACACGTGTATTATAGAGATATATATTTACAGCTGTATTAGCTAGGTATATTTACATGTGTATTATCAATACATACATTTACAAGTGTATTTTCGAGATATAGATTTGCAGCTCTATTAGCTAGGTATACTTACGTTTTAAATATGTATTATCTAGGTAAATTTACAATTCTATTATCGACATATATATATATATATATATATATATATATATATATATATATATATATATATATATATATATATATATATATATATATATATATATATATATATATTTACAGCTGTATTATCAAGGTATACTTACAGCTGTATTATAAAGGTATATTTACTGCTGTATTATGAAGGTATATTTACTGCTGTATTATCAAGGTATATTTACAGCTGTATATGTGACAAACATAAGTAAGTGTTTGTCTAAACAAACAATGTCACTGTTACATACAGAATAACCTGATGATTTTGGCACACTCAAGACTTGGAGATTTTGGACAGGAGAGAAAGGGGGGGGGGGAGGCGTTAGTACGTACATTACTACACCAGAGCGTATTATTATATTATTATTATTCTGGAAAGCGCCAGTTATAAAGGATATTACTATTATGACCCTTTCTAAACCATGTTAAGCAAAAAATGATGGATCAAACTCATGGGCCTATACTATAGGCTATTGCGATTATTATAGACCATGCTCAGTCTAAACGGCTATAGGGAATGAATTAATTAGATAACAGAGAAGTCATTAGATTTGAGAAGCAAAAGGCCTACCTTGATCGACGGTCACGCTAGTCGTTAAGTCACTCCCGTGGAGAAGATAACCCGTAGATCTAAGTCCGTAAAAACCAAGGTCTCAAAAAAAAAAAAAAAAGATTCGCCAGCACTATTTGTTTCCAGAAGTTATCCCGTTATTAACCCAAATAACATTTATATATTCATACGTCTGCATCCTGCATAGATCATTTTCATTTTTTTTTCCCGCCTCAAATCACAAACACAATTAATTATTCCACTCGAGCATCAGCGATTGGTGACGTGTGAAGAAGCAGTTGTGGGCGGATCTGAGTCTCGCTCCTCCCACTCTGACGCCGGATGCCTCCAATCCTCGAGCGTGGATGTGGAGGGTAGTCAAAGAATGCATAAAATGTGTATGTGTGCTTGTGTGTTGTGAGCCTTTAGTTCGTCCAAAAGAAAAAAAAAATTAAAGGTAAACCTAGAGAATCACGCTCAAATAAATTTTAATTCATTTATCTAATTACGTGGATTAGGTGTCAAGGGAGGCTACCGAGATGTATAAACAAAGACGTGCTTTTTATTTATAGATCTAGGTCCTAGGTGGAGTTGCCTTTCCTTTCTTTTATTATTCTAAAGATATCCCAATAAATAAACACTACGTTTAAACATGATAAATACAGGCCAGTTTATACTTGTAACAGGTACTGTGAAATTTGACAACGGTTCGTTATAAACGTGGAAAGAATATATTGTATCTGCGCATTGATTTAAAACAGTTCGATAAGTTAAGATGAAGATTAGTGAAACAGATTCAAGGGGAGCTCACTCTCTGCCCTGTGATCGCAGGAGTTAACCTTCTGTTGCAAGAGAGGAGGCAAGGGGCAAGGGAGATAATGTATTAAATACTTGTCTGTTTATAAAGCAGGAATGTTAAATTCATTTGGGTGTCACGTTTCTAGCTGAGGATGATGAGGTCTGGGTGTTGGAGGAGGCGTTAGGGAGTCTTTGGGGAGGGGACAGAAAGGCGAGCTGAACTTTTTTATTTTTCAAACAAGGGGAGTTCTCTCTTGTAAAGCTTATTTCGATACATGTATAGACACTACGAGAGAAAGAGAGAGAGAGAGAGCGAGAGAGAGGTATGTTAGTCTCGTTACCAGTGATATATGAGCTTGTTGGCTGTGTGAGAGGGAGGGTAGAGGATTGGTGTGTGTGTGGGGGGGGGGGAGTTGGATACTACCTCAGACCCGTGAGTCAACAATTACCCTCTGACTCAGGCCCCTGTGATAGAACGACAGAGACGGTAGGCCTACAAGATGTCCCGTTCAACAGATTGTAGAATCATTTGTTAAATGACACGATTAGCCGAAGAAATAAGAGACTGAACCAGATTGGTAATACAAGAAGCGAAGAATACAAGGCCCAAGAAGAGTTAAATGAAAAGGAAAAGGTCCTCACTAGAAAACTTTACAAGATTCTTTACGAAGCCAGAAACACGATGGCAGTCTTGGATGGACCATACAGACAATACTTACTGCTAGTGAGATGAAATTAGAAGGGTCAAGTCATAGTGTATAAGTCGAATCAGTAGTGGTCAAACATTTGGTCAAAATCAAAAGTCAAGCCAGCAATGTTTAAACATAAGGTTAAAATGGGTAAGTTAAGCCAGTAGCCAGTAGTGACCAAACATTAGGGCCAAAGTGGAAAAAAAACAAGCCAGTAGTGGCCAAACATTAGGGCCAAAGTGGAAAGATCAAGCCAGTAGTGGCCAAACATTAGGGCCAAAGTGGAAAAATCAAGCCAGTAGTGGCCAAACATTATGGCCAAAGTGGAAACATCAAGCCAGTAGTGGCCAAACATTATGGCCAAAGTGGAAAAATCAAGCCTGTAGTGGCCAAACATTTGGTCAAAATGGATGTCAAGCAGGAAGTGGATTAAACATTTGGTCGAAACGGAAAGAAATAGTCAAGCCACTAGAGGTCAAGCATTACGCCACGATGTATTAGTCAAGCTTGTACTGTCATTTACTAAAAATGACAAACAAATGCTAATAATTGCATTCTCTCTGTCTGTATATATATAGAGAGAGAGAGAAAAAGAAAGAAAGAGATAGAGAGAAAGAGGGAAAGATATATATATATATATATATATATATATATATATATATATATATATATATATATATATATATATATATATATATATATATATATATATATATAGAGAGAGAGAGAGAGAGAGAGAGAGAGAGAGAGAAACATATCGTGTGAATAGCTTTCAGAAAATTTTGAAGTGAACATTTTCCTAGAAATTTTACAGTTTATGTATATGGTTTGGAACATAATTATAATCTTATACCCCACGCAGGGGAAAACCCTGGTTTGACAGTTTAAAAAAATATTTTTTTGTGAGAAGCGTGGTCGAGAGGCCAAGTGCGCTTGAACTTGGCTTGGGGGCTCGAGGTTCGACACCCGACTAGGGGAAAAGTTGTGTTTACTGAGCGCCTAAAGGCAGCACGGAAAACAAACTCCTAGATACCCCCTCCCCCCCCCCCCCCCCCCCCCACTGGTCCACAAATGAGATTGGACCAAAGCGCTCTGAGCATGCTATAAGCATGAAAGTAGCGCTATATAAAAGCTATAATAAAAAAAAAGTATAATAATCAAATAAGTACATTTTGTTTTTCCCTCCATCAATTTTCCCAAGTAAAATATTAACTCCGAAGCGTTGATGTACAACTATTTTCACAATTGTCTGTTTCAGAACATTATTTGTTGGAGGAAGACTAATCACTTCGCTGTTTTTTTTTAATTTATTTTTTATCACTATGGATTATACAAATATCAATACTTCAACAAATCAAATAAAACAGAGAAAGTTAAGGTATTCCAAATAACAGAAATATCAAATTCTCGATTTTCATACAAGGAGACATTACCATAAATATGATAAAAGACAAAACTTTAGGAATATCTGGTGCACTGAATACGGAGGTAGTGAGAGGCGAAGTATTTTAAAAAAAACACACTATATGGTCGTTTTTATTTTTATTTTTTTTTTAAATGTGATTCCATTTATGACAATCTTTATTATTCTGTAAACCAGAAACTCCAAGATTTCTGGCTATTTATACATATTCGTCATAGATGGGGTGGGGGTCGTTTTTAAAAGTAAAGTAACTCTTTCTCTCCGGATTGACGATACTATCGTTGATTTGACCCCATTAAATTAACTTAATTTTTTGGGCTCATAAACTTTGATTTGTGTTATATAAAAAGGGCATGCATTTATCTCTACCAATTATAACATTGTCTGATGAAAAAAAAAATGTTATTGAAGTTTAACCCTAACAGGCTAGTGAAATAGAAACGGGAAAATGAATTATTCCTTCAGAGCTCCTAAATTGATTACGCAATAGAGATTATAGAGTAAGTAATAGAGATTATAGAGTAAGTAATAGAGATTATAGAGTAAGTAATAGAGGTGAGGTACCCCCTTGCCAGATCGTAGGATCTATGGTGGCTAATGAATTTAAGCTCACCTGTTACTTTGGCCGACGGTAAACAAGGGTGCTATGTGGTCAGCACAATGACCAACCAGCCTTACGTCATCTACGTATATTCAGGGTGGATTCAGGGCCATCCTAAAAACAAAAATTGAATCAAGATCCCATTCGTCACCGGGCTAGGCATCCCATGACCCCAAGATGGGGAGCTCCTATAAATTAGAAAACCTATATAGTTAATTTTCTTTTTGTAAGCAATTTAATGTTTTACTGTAGCAATTCATCAAAAGGACTTTTTTGGTGTGTTTGTGTATTACATTGAATATTTGTTCATTAATACTTTACTTTTGTATGACTAGTACATTAGACCATTAAGGGAAGATTATAAGGCTCATTTTTTTTCTTTTTCAGTTTTACATTCAATATACAACAGCATGAATAATGAATCATGGAGGAGTTCTTTTAGCAATAAAAAACACTCTTATAGCAGAAGAAATTACCTTACCTAACTCAAAAAACATAGAATCTACATTTTGTAAAATTAATACCACCTCAACATCCCTTATAATAGGCAGCATTTACAGACCACCAAATTCTAGTTTAGAATACATGCAGGAACTATGTAATCAGATTACTACACTTAAAGAGACCAATAAAAATGCAGTTTTTTGAATTTTGGGTGACTTCAACCTACCTGATATAAATTGGAAAACACTAACCATAGATAAACACCAAAACCTTAAGGACATAAATGAGCTTTTCATAGAAACTTTACACAACCTAAGTTTAGATCAAATCATTAAAAAGCCAACTAGATTAAACAACACATTAGATCTCTTCTTAACCAACAGATCTGGATTAGTAGTTGATTATGATATTATCCCAGGTCTATCAGACCATGAGATCATAAAAATACACAGTCAGATAAAAGCAGTAGCCAATACAAAAACCAAAAGAAAAATCTTACTCTGGAATAAATGTAACCTAACACAACTACACCAAGCTGCATTAAACTTTCAACAAACATTCTTATTAGAAAAAGACATTAACCAACCAGTCGATGACCTCTGGAATTTCATTAAAAACCATCTTAAAAGCATTATAGAAAATCATATACCAACTAAATACACATCAAACAAAATAAATAAATGCTGGTTTAATAATAGACTAAAGAAGCTTTGTAAACAGAAGGAAAACCTATATAGAAAATTTAAAGCAACCAAGGCAGAAAGAGTTTACAAAAAGTATATAAAAATTAAACACCTAACCCAAAAAGTAAGCAGACAGCTGCAGAGTGAATACATAAACAATGTAATATCTAAAGATAACAACAAAAACCTATGGTCATACATTAAGTCTAAGAAAATGGAAACAACAGGCATAGCGCCATTAAAAGATGAACATAACATAATACATAATGATAATGAAACTAAAGCAAACATCCTAAACAAATACTTTGCATCAGCATTCTCAGCCCCAGGAGACAAAGACATATTTCTTAATTTGAACCAAGTAGACAACATAGAAGATTTAGTAGTACAAGAAAATGGAATTAAAAAACTATTAGCCAACACCAAACCAAATAAAGCGTCTGGACCTGATGGTATTCCAGCTAGATTACTCAAAGAACTAAGCAATGAGCTAGCCCCAGTGTTCAAAATACTCTTTCAAGCATCGCTTAACCAGGGCAGAGTACCAAAGGACTGGAAAGAAGCTAATGTCACCCCCCTATTTAAAAAAGGAGAAAAATCTGATCCAGGAAACTACAGACCAGTATCACTTACCAGCATCACATGTAAAATACTGGAACACATAATATGTAGCAATATCATAAACCACTTAGACAAACATAATGTCCTCACCCCATACCAACATGGCTTTAGGAAATATAGATCATGTGAAACACAACTAATAGGACTAATTGATGATTTTTCAAAAGGTTTAGATAATAGTGAACAAATAGATGCTATCTTACTAGATTTTTCCAAGGCTTTTGACAAAGTTCACCACCATAGTTTGCTTAAAAAATTAAAATATTTCGGCATTAACGGTCCACTGCATCAGTGGATTAAAGATTTTCTGATAGGGAGAGAACAAACTGTAATAATAAATGGCTTTAAATCAACACCAATAACAGTAAACTCAGGTGTACCTCAAGGAACAGTCTTGGGTCCACTACTATTTTTAATTTACATAAATGATTTACCAAATTGCATTAGTTCAGGAACAAAAGTCAGATTATTTGCAGACGATTGCATAATATATAGAACAATAAAAACAAAACAAGACACAGATATTTTACAAAGAGAATTAGATGAATTACAGAAATGGGAATCAAATTTTAGCATGTCTTTCCAACCAGAAAAATGTCAGTTGTTAAGAGTAACAAAAAAACTAAAACAAATTAATTCCACTTATCTTATTCATGGCAAACCAGTAACACAGACTAAAAACTCAAAATACCTAGGTGTTATAATAAATGAAAAACTGTCATGGAATCCACATATTGATGAAACTATAAAAAAAATCCAACAAAGCATTAGGGTTTATTAAAAGAAATTTCTATAAATCAAATAAGAACATAAAACTAAAATGTTATTTAACCTTGGTTAGGCCAATAATAGAATATGCATCCACCGTGTGGGACCCCTCAACTCAAGAAAACATTAAGAAACTGGAACAAACACAAAATAGAGCAGTGAGATTCATAACAAACGAATATTCACATTTGACTAGGGTAACACCATTAGTAAAATCACTAAATTTAGAAAGCCTTCAGGACAGAAGACTCAAAAGTAAAGTAGCAATTATACATAAAACACTGAACCATAATCTTCAAATACAAAAACAAAATTTAATAAAATACTCTGAAAGACACAAAAATAAAGGCACATTCCTCGTCCCATATGCTAGGACAAATTTGTACAAATACTCCTTCTTCCCTAGTGCTATTAGAGCATGGAATGGGTTGCCTGAGCTAGCCAGAAAAACCAGTGACTTGGCAGAATTTAAGTCATTGGTTAATATGCATGACTAAATGCATGACGCGTAGGACGTAATCATCTTCTTTTTTGAAGTAACGTCTGTATTATATAAGATATAAGATAAGATAAGATAGTGATGAGAACTAAACTAAATTTAAAAAGTGAAACTAAAACTAAGTTTCAACTAAAATAAAGTAGTTCAACTAAAAGTTTATTATGAATTTCAAAAAGCAGTCAAACTAAACTAAAGGAAATTAATTAAACTATAACAAACGTTTTCATACCTTTTTTTTTGGGGGGGGGGGGTAATCTGGATCTAGCTATAATCATCTGACCCGATTCCTACGTTTGATACACTTCTTTTAACATTGTAGAAATATTTATTGAATTCTACGTTTAAATGGCTTGCCTAGGGGAACGTGACAATAGAATATGGCAGTTGTGTCACTTATAATAAGTCTGAATTTAATCAAAGACTTACAATGAATAACAAAAAAAATGACACAAGAAATCGGAAGGTAAACTATCAACTTAATGTTTAATCAAATATAAAATTACAAGAAAGAAAAAATAAACATTTACTCAATACAGAATTGAT
This sequence comes from Biomphalaria sudanica, assembly GCA_036873155.1. Classification (NCBI taxonomy): domain Eukaryota; kingdom Metazoa; phylum Mollusca; class Gastropoda; family Planorbidae; genus Biomphalaria; species Biomphalaria sudanica. The sequence goes on along the minus strand of JAZGLO010001713.1, from coordinate 2,195,510 downwards.
GTGTTGACCAAAACCCTTTTACAAAAATGGCATTTTAAAAATATTACAATACAAGAGTTTGAAAATGTAATTACAAATACAAGCAAGCAAGGCCTTGTAAAAAAAAGAAAACAAAATCTTAACTTACACGATCAAGTGGTTAACCACGCACGGGTCACGCAATGTCTCCGCTATTCTGTCCCACGGCTGTCTCCGTATGTCTGTCCCACGGCTGTCTCCGTATGTCTGTCTGTCAACGTTACGCGAGCGGTCTTATATAATCTACCGCGCGTCGATATCCAGTATATTCTAGAACAGAAAGTCGTCAACACCCAGATCTAGAACGCTCTTCAAAGAGACAGAAAAAAAAAAAAACACCCTCCTTTCAACCAGAGGTACACACACAGGTCAAGGACCGGTCACTGTCTGTGTGGCTTGACGAATAAAAAAAAAACTTATTACACAAGGGGCAGACAACCTCCCCGTCTCTCGACCGCAACAGGTCAAAGAAGAAAAAAAACAATGCCTAGATACGTAACACCTCCCTCCTAAAAATAAAAAGTTTACATTTCCACGAAATGGAAATCTTTTTAGAATTACAAAAAAAATATTTACATTACAGAATGTATTTATCATGATATATATAAAAAATATATACATCAAAATACTTTTTACAATCTAGACAAGGCATCGGCGATAACATTTTCGCTGCCTTTTATGTGTTTAAGATCTAGGTTGTACTCTTGTAAAAATAAACTCCACCTGAGAAGTCGTTGGTTCTTGCCAGACATTTTGTGGATAAATGTAAGGGGATTGTGGTCAGTAAATACAACCAGTGGCCATCTGGACCCACTGATATAAAAATCAAAGTGTTGTATAGAAAGAATCAACCCAAGACATTCTTTTTCCACAGTAGAATAATTTCTTTGATGTCTATTAAATTTCTTGGAAAAGAAACAAATAGGATGCTCTACTTGGAAATTATCTTCTTGGTAAAGGACTGACCCAACACCTGTGTCACTGGCGTCAATAGCTAACCTAAAAGGTTTTCCGAAGTCAGGAGCCATCAAAATGGGGGAGCTAGATAATATCTGTTTAATTTGGTTAAAGGCTTTCTGACATTCATCCGTCCAAGTAAATCGGACGTTCTTTCTCAGGAGGTTGGTTAAAGGACTGGCAATGACAGAAAAATTTTCGCAAAATTTTCTATAATATCCAGACATTCCCAAAAATCTTCGGAGTTGTTTCCGATCAGCAGGGATAGGGAAAGCTTGGATAGCTTCTACTTTGGCCATTACAGGTTTCACCTGGCCTTGTCCTACAATATGGCCTAAGTATTGGATGGAAGCCTGGCAAAAATCACTCTTACTCAGGTTTACAGTAATTTTTGCATGTAAAAGTTTAGTAAAAAGACAATGCAGTTGTTTACAATGGCTAGAAAAATCTTGGCTAAAAATTACTACATCATCTATGTATGCGTGGCAATTCTCCATGTCAGCAAGCAGGGCATTTATCATTCTCTGGAAAGTGGCAGGAGCATTCTTCATGCCAAATGGCATCACTTTGTATTGGTACAAACCATCAGGGGTGACAAAGGCGGAGATTTCCTTTGCCCTATCAGTCAGGGGAACCTGCCAATAACCTGAAAGTAGGTCTATTTTGGTGATGTACTTAGCGTCACCAATACGATCTATGAGATCGTCTATCCTAGGGATAGGAAACGAATCGGTCTTTGTGACAGCATTTACCTTACGGTAGTCTGTACAAAAACGATAAGTCTTGTCCTGTTTAGGTATCAAGACACATGGGGAGCTCCAGCTACTGGAACTTGGTTCAATGAGGTCATTTTCAAGCATATACTTGATTTCTGACCTAAGTATGGCAAGTTTTTCAGGGTTGACCCTGTAAGGATGCTGCTTGACTGGAGTAGCCTCGCCAACATCTACATCATGCATTATAACATTAGTCTGTTTTGGTACATCAGAAAAAATGTCATTAAATTCATTAATGAGTTTCATGATAACTGGCCTTTCTGTCGAAGACAGATGAGACAGTTTTACATCCAAATTCTGTAATACAAAAGAATTAGGTATTTTGTATTGTCCAAATTTCTCCTTTACAATATCATCATCAATAGGAGAAACATGGCTATTTGAACAACTTTTGACTGTATTTAAAACACAATTACTCTTATCTGAGTGATCTGGCCGAGATACATAAGGCTTCAGCATGTTTATATGACATAGCTGAGTCTTTTTCCTACGGTCAGGGGTTTTGATTGTGTAATTGAGGTCACTAATTTTGGTCTCAATTTCATAGGGACCAAAATATCTGGCTTGCAAGGGTTGACCTGGTATGGGCAAAAATACAAGCACCTTATCCCCGGGAGAAAATTCTCTAACACGGGCCTTTCTATCATACCAGCGTTTCATGCTGGATTGGGTGTTTTGTAAGTTATTTTTGGCCAGAACACAAGCATCATAAAGTCTAGTTTTAAACTTACTTACATAGTCTAAAAGTCCTTCAGTGGCTGTTGGTGACAACAAAGTCTCTTTTATACATTTCAAGGGACCGCGCACCGAATGGCCAAAGACTAAGTCAAAAGGGCTGAATCCCAACGATTCCTGGACGGATTCACGGGTTGCAAACAGCAGCATGTGGATTCCTTCGTCCCAGTCTTTTTCGTGCTCAAAGCAATAGGTTCGGATCATGTTCTTGAGAGTCTGATGGAATCGCTCAAGAGCGCCTTGCGACTCGGCATGATACGCACTCGACATGCAGTGTTTGATGCCCAACTGAGTCATGACTTGCTTAAAAAGATTGGCCGTGAAATTCGTTCCTTGGTCCGATTGGATGGACTTTGGTAGACCAAATAGAGTAAAGAACTTGATTAAGGCCTTCACAATGTTTGATGCTTTTATGTTCCTTAGAGGAATAGCCTCAGGAAAACGAGTTGAAGCACACATAATGGTCAACAGGTATTGGTTGCCAGCTTTTGTCCTTGGGAGAGGACCAACACAGTCAATAAGTACTCTGCTGAAAGGTTCTTCAAAGGCTGGAATCGGCTTCAGAGGAGCAACAGGGATCTTTTGATTTGGCTTGCCAACCATCTGACAGGCATGACAGGATCGGCAGTACTGGATGACATCTTTCTTCAAACGTGGCCAGAAGAAGTGTGACATAATCTTGTGGTATGTCTTGTGGATGCCGAGATGACCTGACATTGGTGTGTCATGAGCCAGATTCATGATGTACGCTCGGTATCTTTCTGGTAACACGATTTGATGGCATATTCTCCATTCTTCTTCGTTGGATGCGTCTGGAGGTTTCCATTTCCTGAAGAGCATATCATCTTGGATGTAGTAGCACGTTGATGCTAGCTCTGCCTCTTGTGATGTCATTGCGGTTTCTCGGTGTTTGGCGAGCTCTGGATCCTTCTTTTGGTCCTCAATCAACTGTTTTCGAGTTGATGCCGGCTTTTCAGAATTTGGCGTTGGTTCTTCTTCAAGAGAAGCAAAGAATGTGGTGCTCAAGTCCACATCATCTTGGTTACTGTTGGCCTTGACGACGTTCTCTTCTTGAGATGCTTTCAACCTCATTGCCCTTGTTACTGCACACGCTGGATATAACTCTAGGTCTTCCTCGGGTGTGGCAGATAAGTCGGGTGTTTGAGTGACGATGGGTTCGGCTATCACCTTTCCACCTGCTAAGTCATTGCCTAACAGCAACGAGATGCCTTCCAATGGTAATGTTGGTCGGACACCTACAACAACCGGTCCAGTAATAAGATTTGACTTTATGTCGATTAGATGTAGAGGCACATCTATACATCCAAGCTCTACGCCTCGTAACAGGATGCTCTTCCCAGTCGATGATGATTTAGACAAGGGCAAGATACCCTCTAAAAGTAGCGATTGTGAGGCACCTGTGTCTCTCAAAATGGTGATAGGTCGTAGACTTGTAGAATCACCGGGTAGTGATACAAATCCTTCCGAAATGAAAGGCTTAAAATCCTCTAATAAAACATCAATTTTGGTTGATGCAGACTGGACTTGGGTCGAACTCTCGCTGGAGTCATTGACATCTTTAGGAGACGCAGTGGAGAAACTCTTTCTTGAGTCAGTAGAACATCTTTTGGATGTATTTGGAGAACTCTTGATGGAGTCATTGGAACATCGGGGTGATGTCTTATGGGAACTCTTGATAGAGTCATGGGAACATCGGGATGATGTATTATGGGAACTCTGGATAGAGTCATCGGAACATCGGGGTGATGTATTATGGGAACTCTGGATAGAGTCATTGGAACATCGGCTTGATGTATTTGAAAAACTCTTGTTTGAGTCATTGGAACATCGGCTTGATGTATTTGAAAAACTCTTATTTGAGTCATTGGAACATCGGCTTGATGTATTTGAAAAACTCTTGTTTGAGTCATTGGAACATCGGCTTGATGTATTTGAAAAACTCTTGTTTGAGTCATTGGAACATCGGCTTGATGTATTTGAAGAACTCGCTGTTGAGTCATTTGAACACCGTGGAGACATTTTCGGAGAGTCTTGTACAGTCAATACATTTGAAACAGGTGGTGTCGAGGTATTCTTGATATGGCTTGATGATGAGGGAGTAAACCTCGACGACCACTGTACTGTGCAAGCGCTGACTTTTGAAGGAGCTTTTTCGTTTCTCTTCCTCAATTTCCAACAATCGTCAATTTTATGGCCTTCTCGTTTGCAGTAGGAACAAGTAGCTTTACTTGTAGTAGGTTTTCTGTCATTTGTACTGCTGTTCTTGATGGAGTTGCTAGCAGTGGACTCAGGCTGTTTGACTTGTTTTGGCTTGACATCCGTCGTATACTTGGCAAATTGATGTGATATTATATAATCGTCTGCCAACACTGCAGCCTTGTGCACATCTTCCTCGCCACGATCAGCTATATGCGTACGGACGTCCAGCCGCACACAACTCTTGAACTCTTCCATCAGCATTAGGTTCTTGAATTTTTCAAAGTCGGTGCCGATTTCCTTGGAAGTGAGCCACTTTTCAAAGCGTCGCTCCTTTTCCCGCAGGAATTCTACATGGGTTTGGCCATCCGATTTGCGACAATCCCTGAACTGCTTTCGGTAAGCTTCCGGAACAAGTTCATATGCCTTAAGAATTAAGGCCTTAACAACATTATAATCTTTTTGTTGTTCAATGGTCAAAGAACAAAATACCTCTGCAGCTCTACCAGTCAAAACTGTTTGCAGCAAAGTGGGCCACAAAGTTTCAGGTACATTAAAATTTTTCACAGCAAGTTCAAATTGTGGAAAATAATTGTCAATTGTGGCTTCATTAAAGCGTGGAATTATTTTCAAAAATTTTGTTGCTTCAGCAGTATGACTGGCAGGGGAAGAATCTGGTCTTACATTAGCAGCTAACTCTAATTTTCTTAACTCTATTTGTAATTTCATTTCTATTTCTTTCTGCTCTCTAGCCGCTGCAAGCTCTAATTCTTTTTGTTTAATTTCCTTCTGGGCTTCTATTTCCATTTGTTTTAATTTTATCTGAAGTTCTAAATCTGATTTACCCTCATCGGGTCTAAGGGTTTCTAAAAGGTCTTCAGAAAACACTTCCTCGTCTACATAATGGATTACAATGTTATCTCTGATTTCTTGTTTAAGGGCATTTGATTTTATTTTTAACCCTAAATGTTTAGAAATAAGGACCAGTTCCTTCCTAGTAAAAGCATCAAGCTCTTCCACAGAGGGATTTGCAAGAAAAACCTGAATATCCATGACTAACTAGCAAACGATCAAGCAAAAATATGTATACAATGTAAATATACAGTACAAAATCAGTACAACAAAAAACCTTAAGAGTTTGGTCAATACTATTGATACTTTACTTCCGACTCTTTGACACAAAAAAAAATTTTGTTAAAGTCAACTTCGCCTTTACAAAATTACTCAAGTAAGACGAAAATAGGTTCAGAAAAATATCCGGGACGAAAGCCCTCAAACTTCTTTTGTCACGTATTACGAATTGAATTCTACGTTTAAATGGCTTGCCTAGGGGAACGTGACAATAGAATATGGCAGTTGTGTCACTTATAATAAGTCTGAATTTAATCAAAGACTTACAATGAATAACAAAAAAAATGACACAAGAAATCGGAAGGTAAACTATCAACTTAATGTTTAATCAAATATAAAATTACAAGAAAGAAAAAATAAACATTTACTCAATACAGAATTGATGTGTTGACCAAAACCCTTTTACAAAAATGGCATTTTAAAAATATTACAATACAAGAGTTTGAAAATGTAATTACAAATACAAGCAAGCAAGGCCTTGTAAAAAAAAAGAAAACAAAATCTTAACTTACACGATCAAGTGGTTAACCACGCACGGGTCACGCAATGTCTCCGCTATTCTGTCCCACGGCTGTCTCCGTATGTCTGTCCCACGGCTGTCTCCGTATGTCTGTCTGTCAACGTTACGCGAGCGGTCTTATATAATCTACCGCGCGTCGATATCCAGTATATTCTAGAACAGAAAGTCGTCAACACCCAGATCTAGAACGCTCTTCAAAGAGACAAAAAAAAAAAAAAAACACCCTCCTTTCAACCAGAGGTACACACACAGGTCAAGGACCGGTCACTGTCTGTGTGGCTTGACGAATAAAAAAAAAACTTATTACACAAGGGGCAGACAACCTCCCCGTCTCTCGACCGCAACAGGTCAAAGAAGAAAAAAAACAATGCCTAGATACGTAACATCAGTAATAAAGAAGATGTTTCAAACATAATCGTTCAGGCACAATACAATTTGAAAAAAAAAAAGATGTCTAAATAAATATGTGTGCTCCTATTTATGACGTGAATTCAAACCTTTACCTGGTACGTTTGGAAAAAAAAATTCTATTACCACTGATATAGAATTACACATTTAGATCTAGTAATCAGAGAAATAGAAACAAAATATTTGGAATTTTATGAAACATTAGACCTGTGTAACTATTTTAGTGTAAAGTACATGCTTGACCAACCATGCCAATGTGTTAATTTCTTGTTTGACCACTCACCATACAGCACTATAGCATAACCGTTAAACGCGTAAGGAAACAAACATAGGGTGGTCTTGTGATTATGGACTTCACACTACAGTATGCCTGTGTACCTATCTCTGGCCAGGTTGTTAACATCAGTCGAACACACTGTCTATTTACTTTCTGGACAGGGAAGGTGTGTAACTATTTAGTGTAAAGTAGATCTACGAACATGCTTGACCAGCGTGTTATTTTCTTGTCTGGCCACTCCGCATTAAGCAAACACTATAGCATAACTCGCAAAGAAAAAAAAAACACACACAAAGTAGTCTTGTAGTATCATCGACTACACACGTACAGTAGGCCTAGATCTGGTTGTTAAAATCAGACGGGCACAGTCTATTCACTTTTTTGGTCAGGGAAGATATGGATTAAGATATTTTTTTTTTTCTAAAGTTGGTAATCCTAATGCTTTGAGATCGGATCACCCCTATTCATGGATACTGCATAGAAGCAAAAAAATGTTTAACAATATTATATGTTTGCAAAACAAGAGACAAAGCAGTGTACACTGTTTTCATACAGGCCGGTGAGAGGGAGCTCTTGTTCACTTTTGCTGGCCTAGAGTTCCAAGAGCCGAAGGCTCAACTCTACCTGACAGTTTAAGAAGAAGAAAATAAAGATAATACTGCTACTTTCAAGTGCACATATTGTCTATCATAACTTCTACTTTACCCTCTTGAAATGCAGAATGACAAAGTAGTTGATAACTTCTATAATTTTTTTGTATAATCAAAGTTGTTGATGTCACATGACCAGAAAGCAGGAATGTGACTTTCAAACGCTACCACATGTTGAAAAGTTTTACAAATTTTAATTAAACTTTACAGTTTGTAACTAAAAAAAAATAATAATTAAACTACGATTTTATCGAAACTATTTTCGCTCGTTAAACTTTGGCCTTAATTTTTTTTTTAGTTAAACTAAAAGTTTCGAACTTTTTAGTTAACGTTTGCCCATCACTTATAAGATCTTCTGTAATTATATAAGGGGCGAGAAAATTAACGAGCGACACATTGAATGGGTTCAGCTTGGCTACAGCACTGATTCAGTGAACCAACTTCTGCGGCCAGTCTTTGTTACGCGCAGACTGCAGGAGACAGCAATGTGATGGGTGAGGAATGAATTGATTTGATTGGTTGCAACGTGTTGCCAGGACCTAGTAGCGCTGGCAGACCAAACTGTGGGTGCATCTGTTTCAGGGCGCATTTATCTCCAGAATGTGTCATTGTTTTAGAAAAGTGTTATTGTGTCTGGATACAGTCAGGACACAGACTACATGTGAAATACAGTTTGGGACAACGCTGGTCATTATATTTTTTTTTGTGGGGGATGTTTCCACTTTATCTGGATGATCAATATTTAAACGAAGTGGTACCTAAATGCCTCACACCGGCGCCTTCGACATACGGAGGTCACGCTCACACTCACTTCCTAATTGTTGGACTCACACTCACACACACCTTTTTCTTTGCGTTTATGTTGTTTTTTTTTATTTGCTTTGTTTCAGTTCTGTGTCTGTTACTTAGTAGCAATCGTAGCATCAGCCACATCACACCAATCAGCCTCAAAAGTACTTGTTGTGACGATCACACTTGCCGGGGATTATATTATCAAACTTGACAATTCAATGAAGTCAAGAAAGAAACATCTCTGTATTTTCTTCCAAACTTCTTTAATAATACTTCTTCAACTTTCACATAAAATTAACTTCTCAATTCAATAACAACTTGACTTGATACTTCATAAATAAAACTTAAAGATACATGAAACTTTACTTAGTATAACATTCAGCTTCAACTAATAATGGATTAATGGACCTGCTAATATCACATAACTTATAACCATTACTAATCGATGACTAAGCGAGAGGACCATCCCTCTACAAGAACTACTACTATGCGAGGCCCCCGTCTAACTGACTTTTCCCCAATTTATACTTTTTTCAATCGTACATCCAGAACAGGGGCGTAACTAGGGATTTGGGGACCCGGGGGGATTGACCTCTTTGGGGGCCCCTTGCATTTTGACATTCGACATATGACATGGGCTAATGTACGCAAAAATATATAAGCCCCAAATCCAATTGGTTCAGTATATCAGTAAACTTAACAAAAAGTAATCAAGACTCTTTTAATGAAAAATACCTTTGTTTATTATTATTAGTTAAATAATGCACAAGTGACAAATCTAAATTGATATCGCTTCACGTTGTGCATTCTGTGCAGCAAAGACATCTATAACATCAACTACATCGATACTTTCTAGTACTTGTGACTTCACATGACGTAATGGAAGTGGCCTGAGTTAGCGGTATTCTGAGGAGGTTGCAAGGTTTGAGCACACGTAATTACCATATGAAGCCTGTTTTCTCAATATGTCTATTGGTGATTGTATTACTGGTTTGTTGATGAAAAGTGCTCGTGCATCATTGAAAAAGCGATTTTCCATTTATTTCATCATAAAATCATAAAAGTAACACAGTTTGTCATAAGCGTGTATTCATCTAACAGGTGTCTTGGTTCAAGAAGAAACCCAAAGGTATCCATTTTCTTTCCAGCCTTTGAAATCTGCCCTTCATCTCCATATGAAATCTGTCCAGCACTTCTGTCGCAACACGTTTGAATTGCAGTTCTATTGACAGTCCTACATTACAACTCAACTTCCCATCAAGTCTTTTCTTTCTTCTGGTTGTTTTGATTACAGGGAATCCATAGTATTCACTACCATCTTTTGCTTTTTCGATGGATTGGGTTTGTGTCAGTTTCTCATCATTTTGCAGAAAGCATAAAAAGGTACTAATTTCTTCAGCAGCTTCCCGTTTGTGCAGTCCAGACTTTTGTAGTTTCTTCTGAACTATATTAATTGGGCGCAAGAGCTTTGACCAGAATTCAAGATTCAAAAATTCTTAATTTTCCACTGCATGAAGAAGATTCTGTGCTAATATTATATGGTATTAGGTCATTGTTAGTTGTTTATGTTTTGTGCGCAAGCAAAAGGATTCAGAGCATACAAAAGTGGAAGAGATCCATATCTCGTTATGCTCGAGTATAGAAATACTCCGATAAGTGGACTGCCGTATTCACCATCACAACTGCTGACGAGTAGAAGACTCAGGGAATCATTCCAACTGATCTCAAACTATTGAAACCATAGGTAGCTGAAAATGCAGAGACATTACTCAACGAATGACAGATGAAAAGCAAAGTTAAATACAATGCAAAAGCAAGACTACCTAAAGATTATTCTGTCGGAGAGTTCGTCTAGGTCAAACATGGCAGAAAGCAGTTGTCATAAAAAGACATTCAGCACCCAGATCTGACATCATAAAGACAAACGGAAAAACATACAGAAGAAATCATCGCTTTTTGAATAAGAGTTTCGATAAAGACATCTCTGAGTACTATGATACCAATGGAGACAATGAACTGCAAACTGTTGGAACAAACGAAACAGACAGTTATAGACCAACGTCTAGAGAACTTGTGCCTGTCAAGACAACTTGAAGTGGACGAATTGTTAAAATTCCTAGTAGAAAAGGCCGGCCTTAGGCCACTGCAGCCTATGCGGGCGGTGGCAGTGGGCCCCGCGCTTTCATAGGACCCGCGCTAATTCTAAGTGTACATTATTAAATTAAACCATTATAACGTATATAAAATAACAGGGTTTTCGCGACCTCCTGATTTTCCAGGGCCTCCAGGAAATTTCATGAAAGGCAAAATATATGATAATGTCCAGAACTTTTTTTGAATTTATTCAAATCTCCTGAAGAATAGACGAAATTGAGATTTTGGTGTGCCTATAAATAAAAAGTGGCATTGTGAGCTTTCATTCCATAAAAATTTATTGCAAAGACGAAAGTAGGCCTATTTTCTACTTCAAAAAAAATAATAATTTTTGACATTATGCTCATCCCTACCCAGACTAGGCACCGCGCGATCCGTTTCGCATAGGGCCCCGCAAATGCTAGGGCGGCCCTGCTAGTAGATATCACTTTTAAGAACTTTAAAAGGAAGGGTGTGCAAATATTATATGATATTACGTCATTGTTTGTTGTTTATGTTTTGCGCGAAAGCAAAAGGATTAGATGGAAATAAAAATAGAGTTTCCATTGGATTGAGGAAAGATGAATAGAAGGGTAATAACTCGAGTGTGAAGTTTAATTCTGAAATTATAGATGCCAAACCCGAATAATGGACTATTCTAGCATTATTAAGAATAACTTTTGGATCTGTTATACTCGATTCTGTAAATTTTGCTTACAGGTTAATAAGTGTAGCCATAAAATACTTGCCATTTAGATCTATTATTAGTAAAGGTAACAAGATACCTGGAATTCGCTGTATTTCATGCAGTTTTATTCGTGGCAACAAAGTTTCAAATGTAAAGCTAACTTAAAAAAACTTTGATCTCTGTGTGAAAAAAATATTTTTAAAATGTCAACAAAGTCAACGCACTGATAGATCTAGATCTAGGTTTAGTCTTGGTGATAAATTTAATCCATAAATGTTGAAAAAAAAAAGACACCCGTTGACACTATTTGTCAATCAAATATATTAATTTATGTATTTACAATAAATTTCGGACACCCATTTGGACACCCCTTGGGGGCCCTGGGGGATTTTAAAAATTTTCCCCCTCCCCCCCTTAGTTACGCCACTGATCCAGAATCATGGAAACTTCTAAAATAATTATTTTAGTAACTTTTACCTTCTAGAAGTTGACGTGTGCTATTTTTTTCTCTTAACCTCTTTCTTTGATTGGATACCTAAAATTAACTTGTTTACGCTGGACACTTGCACTGGTTTGACCTCGCTTCTAGAAACTGGTCGAAATAGGTCACAAACCCCCATCGTGACACTTGTCATATGGCTCAATCATGTAGCGTGTCGCTACAATATAATAAAGTAATACTAATAATCTCTTGCTTTCCGATTGGAAATACTGGTGAAAACTAGGATTTTTTAAAATTTCGGGATCCTTAGGGCACCTTTGAGTCCACCCAGAACTTCTGGGTACCTGACAGTAGCTTGAGAAAAGTAAAGACGGCACCCTCCTTAACAGTTGGCTACAGAAACAGGTGCCCTTTTCGTCATCTGCACTATATATTGCAAGGTCTGAAAATGGTACTTTATTAACTTTTTGATATTAATAAGTAACAGAATGGTAAAAATGACTCTTACTTTACTCTAAAAATCAATCTGAACGAAATGGGAGTAATACATTATCCAATCCCATACATTATCTAATATATTATAATGCAGCGATCTTATTACGGATTATTTCTATTTACTTCCACCTGTTTTGAGAATAACAAATTGGATATATAGAGTATTGAATTAGGATATATAAAGAGTCATTATATATGACCATATCATCCTAACCTTTAAAAAAATTTCCGTAACGCGGAACGTTATCAATCCTTTGAAGTCAGTCGCTCAGTCAGTGTGATTACAGCTCCGCCCGTCCTAAATTTCGCCTCTGGATTAATTTTATAACCAAACTTTAAAAACTGTTTTCTTTAAAGAGCAATACGTGCAGTTTAACTGACCGGAGAGCCCAGTCGTGACCGGCGAGCCGTTAGCGGTGTCCGGCCCGGAAATTATTGACATCCCTTTGACGCTTTCCGACACATCAATAACCTCGTTTCCTTTGACCAGTGGTCAGCTTCTGACAGCTCCACGTCATAGCAGTGACTGTGAAACACATTTGCAAAAGAGAGAGAGAGAGGGAGAGAGAGAGGAAAAATGAAAAAGTTAGATTCACTTAAAGAGAAACATTTTAAAAAAGAGGGAGCATGGGCAAGTGTGTTGCCCGCCCAGAGGGCAATGAAAATCACACAGGAATCTATAAGTCTTCAGTCATCGGGACAATGAGACCATCAATTAAATGAATTATCCGGGACGCGCTTCTCCCAGGCCGAGGTGACAGCTGTGGGGGGGGGGGGGGGAGGGGAGCTGAACATGGCCACACTTGTAGCGAACAACCACACACACACATAATCACCGAAAACACCTGTACGAACAGACTTGAAACACAAAAACAAAGCACATAATTAACACTAGAAGCGATAGTATTTACAATTCTTAATTAAAATATATTGGAGTGTTTTTTTGTTTTGTTTTGTTTTGTTTTGTTTCTTGTGTAAAGATTATACTGGCCAAAAAAAATTTCATTACTTCAAACACAAAAAAAGTTTGAAAAGGATGTTTAAATTTTAATGCATGAGTTTGGTGTCTAGTTTGCACAGTTTGGTGCGCACATCCTTTGGGTTATAAATTGGTACGGCACGGTGCGAATGCGTTCATGAATGTGACGAGTTAAACTGGGCATGACGTCATAGAGATAGCAGACTATAATGACCGTAGCCCTTGTATCTGATGTGGATTGTGGTAACATTAAACATCTACTAAAAATTATAATTTTTTTAACCGCTGCGGGTAGGAAGGCATGTCTTATGTTCTTAATGCTAGTCCTAGACTTGCCCAAGTCCCTTTCGACAGACTAAGAAAGTCACGTGCTCTAGGCTTATCACAAATCTTCGTATCAATTATCCCTACAGTGGCCTGGCATTTCTCAAGCACCTCATGGAGATTAAGGCCTTATTATTTAAAATGTGTACATCTCCTTAACTCACTGCAAAAGTGAATCCGGAAAATTTCGAAGGACGAGAGTGCGTAAGAAAAACTGTACATTTTCAAAAAGAGGTGGATGACTCTTTGTTTAAATGTACAAAGTCCTGGGCATGCCATGCGTCTGCAAAGTCGTTGGTTTACCTTGCTGATTTAGGCAATCCATTCCACGCTGTAATAGCACTAGGGAAGAAGGAGCACTTTTACCAATTGGTCCTCGAATATAGAACTCCGTATATGTCTTTATTTTTTGTGTCTTTCTGGGTATTTTATTAGGTTTTGTTTTTGTAAGTGGTTCAGTGTTTTGTGAATTATTGCTGCTTTACTTTTAGAGTTATGTCAGGAAATGTCTCTAAAAAACCCCAGACATATGATCGAGAAAACAACGATAATGACATATTAGTAAACTCTGCATAAAAGATACATTTGGGTTGGGAACATTTCCATCTGCAATGCGAGTGGCATGTCCGAGTCAATGTAGTCTTCTCTATGTCTATACAACATAATACTGTGCAAATATGCTGTGCATGCTGGCCGATTTTAAAACTTCCTGATTGGAAGCTAGCCCATAGAAGATGCACACTATGGGCAAGTGAGAACTGTTCCAACCTGTGCTTTAGAAGTCTATATGCATGTATAGTGACCAGCTCAAAAGACCATAAAACAGTGTACACAGGCCTTATAGGCTCGTGTTTTAAATTGACTTCTTAGTGTGGCCTCCTTCAGCTGTAGAACTTATATTGTAGTAACTCGATCACACACAGACTTGAACAACAATTTTATCTTATAAACTACAGTCCTTATTAAAAAGAGAAGATTACTGTGTCATACACATATGCATGTGCCAATCTGGTTATTCGTGTTAATTCGTCACAAAAAATCTGCAAAGTCGTTGGTTTTCCTGGCTGATTCAGGCAACCCATTCCACGCTCTAATAGCACTAGGGAAGAAGGAGAAAGCTGTCCTAGAATATGCAATATATGATGCGCCTTTATCTTTGTGTCTTTCTGAGTATTTCATTACATTTTGTTTGTGTAAATTATGGTTCAGTGTTTTGTGAATTATTGCTGCTTTACTTTTTAGGGCTATGTTTGGAAGTGTCTCTAAATTTAATGATCTCACTAAAGGCGATACTCTAATTAAACGTGAATATTCGTTGTTATAAGTCTAACATACAAGAATGATATAATTACAATTTATGTTTCAAGCTGAGAAGGGTGAAATGCTAGAAAATCTAAAATACAAACAACAGACATATGGTCGAGAATTAAACAACAACAGACATATGGTCAAGAATTAAACAACAGACATATGGTCGAGAATTAAACAACAACAGACATATGGTCGAGAAAAGAAACAACAGACATAAGGTCTAAAAAAAGCAACAACAATAAAGTATGGTCGAGAAAAGAAACACGGATATAATCTTTGCTGTGTGCTATGTGTGTAATATAAAATAAATGTTTGAAAATAAGGATGATTCCTTTTCCTCATAATTACAGATCAAATTTTTTAAAATCAATATAAGTTTTTGCTTATAAAAATACATGTTAAAACTTGTCTATTTGTTCTGTTCGTTTCAAACTAGATCAAACACAGCATTAAATAATTGGATCGACACTTTAGAGGGGTGGGGGGGGTGTTGGGATTAGGTGTGGGCATCAAGGAGAGAAGTGGAAGCGGGCCTGTTTAGCGGGATTGTCGTCAGACGTCACGTGGTTACATGCTCGCGCCGGTCTACCTGTCACGCTATGATAAATGAAGGGACCAGATCTTTATCTCTGATGGAGTGATGGCCTTAGCGATCCGCCTATGCCCACATCTACCGCTTAATGAACGGGATACACATATGAAATGTTGCCTGTATGTTTGATGCGCTCGGGGAATGCCCTAGTTCCCCCTCCTCTTCTTAATATTTGTGTTTACTATGACAGGTGTATTTATGACATATGGCATATGAGCTGATTGGGTTAACTGATAAGTCAATATAAGTCAAGAGTGTTCGATCAATGATTATGATCGTTCCCAATCAATAACAGTCTTACAGACATAAGGCCATCACTTTGCGCTCTACTTCCTGGTGTTAGTAATATGTGCGTTATTGATATTCCGTGAGAGAGGGAAAGAATTATTTTCCTAGAAATTTTACAGTTGATGCATATCGCTGAGAAAAGAATTACTAGCTTGTTGGCCATACGGGGAAATTTCTAGTTTGACCGTTATAATTTTTAAAAGTGCAAAAAAAAAAAAATGTAAATTTGGCTGCGTACGTATATCTAGGTCTAGAGCCAACAAGGTGCAGTCAGTCGTATTATAATATAACCGAGTAAATTTAAATTGAAGTTAATAAAATCGCCTCGCTTATATTGTTGCGTAAAATCTAGTAAAGTTTACATCTAGATTCTAGATCTAGAAGTAGACTAGATCTAAAAAAGTTCTAAACCAGAACTTTGGGTCTAGAGTTAGAGCTACATGGCCATATAATGAGCATAACCGATACAAAAATTCGCTGACCGAATTAGAAAATGCGAAAATGCTTAAGTTGTAACAGCTGACGATACCGGAAATAAACATTTTAAAAAAAATTATTTATTATATTTATAATTCAAACTGTTGATGATTATCATTTCAATTATTATTTAAATGTTTGTATTCTTTGTTTGCAGAAAGGTAGTTTGTGGAATACTCTTTATTTTCAAATAAGATAAGTGATAAGCCTAAGTAGACCAAACCATTTTTTTAGCATTTATTGTTGTCAATTATTATTATTATTACTATTATTATTTTTATTATTATTATTTTGTTACAAAAGGAATGAGTATTCATTCTCTGGCGCTGCCAGGGTCGAGTTTTGTTAAAGAGACTTGGGGGAGCTACCACCTTCTACCAAGCGCGTCCCCAGGTGGCGGATAGGGGAAAGACCCTTAGATAAAAGGGTTAGCTGTGAATAGCAAATAAACAGCCGCGGACCAACTGGTTTGCAGTCATGGAGGATGAGGTGAAGTATTCCAGTGGTTAGAATATTTACTAAAAACATCTCAGAAATCCAGGGAAATGATTGCAAAAAGCGAGTATAGGGCGCTCTAACCCTTAACCCGGGTAGATGAAACTCGTTAGCTAGGGATAGCAGTTCATCTAGGAGAGAAAACTCCGAAAATAAACACCTGCTGCCTTGCAGATGATCTTGGATGATCAAAGGCTATGGGAGCACACCCAGAAAGAAAAGCAGGCTGAAGTCGGAGTCAATGGGCCTCCTGGCGCAAAACACATTGACACGCAACCTCATCTATGTTGGAGTTCAGTAACGATTCTAATAGATGTGGCGTCCTGCCTGTGGAATCCCGCCGCGCAGGTAGGGGGCCGGGCTCTCCGCCTCAAAGGAGCCCACACAAGCGAGCTGGTGGTTCTTGTATCTCTGCCTGTGGAGCCAGGAGCAGGGACAAGAAAGTAAATACTACTGGCCAACACTCCAAGACCAAAAGTTTAAAAATCCTACAATGGAACGCAGAGGGCATCCAAAAGAAAAAAGGAGCTCTAAAAATATTTTTGCATGAGAAAGAAATAGATGTAGCTTGCATCCAAGAAACTCATTTGAACAGTAATCTTCGTTTCTCCATTAGAGGCTACACCTGCATCAGACAAGATAGAGAAATCAGACCCAAAGGAGAAATCCTCACCCTCATTAAAAATGACATCCCTACCACAGACATAACTATGGCCAACTCCTCAGAATCAGAAATAATGGGAACTAAGCTAATTCTTCCAGATGGAAATATTAATCTATTTAACTGCTACTTCCCACCAGACAAGGAAATAGAGATTGATCACATACAAATACCTGACCAAGAAGACTGTCTTATCTTAGGAGATATGAATAGTCACTCTCAGAGCTGGGGATACCCAGACCTAAATGCCAGGGGAGAAGAAATTGAAGAATGGCAAGCAGAGAACAGACTTATCCTACTTAACAAACCTGAGGATAAACCAACATTTTTCTCAAGAGCCTGGCTAACATCAACCATTCCAGATCTAGCCTTTGCAACTGACAACTTATCCAAAAAGTGCACCAGAGAAGTTGCAGACCAGCTAGCCACCAGTGACCACAGACCCATATTGATCAGTATGGATAGCTCCTTCAAAATATCAGAAAACTCCACCATCCCCAGATGGAACTACAAAAAAGCCAACTGGCACCTATTCTCAAAGCTCACAGACCTATACACAACTTCAATAAACTGCAAATCAAATCAGGTTAATAAGTCATACTCAGCTTTCTCCAAAGCAATCCTCCTAGCAGCTAAGGAATCAATTCCTAGAGGAGCAAGAAAAGATTATATTCCAAACTGGTCTGATCACCTTCAACAACTCCACAATGCCACCATTGAAGCCAGAAACACATTAGAAAATAACCCTTGTACAGAAAATAACATAAATCTAAAAAGCAGCTAACGCAGTTTTCAGGAAAAATTACCTTTCCGCCATGAGAAAAAGTTGGCATGAAAAAACAGAACGGCTAAACGTAGATAGAGACGGCCACAAACTCTGGCGTATAGCCTAATGTCTCAACCATGAAGAAAACTCCTATAGTAATAGAAAAGGACAACAAACCCCTGACAGGCCAAGAAGCAGCAAATGAATTCATTAAGTTTTTCCAAAGCGTAGGACAAATACAAATCAGTGAAAGTAGAAATAAAGATGTGAACTCAGAAATCCAAGATAGAATCAAAGAAAACTATCCAGCTTACTCCTTGGGAATGACCACTAATCTTAAAATGAAGGAACTTGATGAATCCCTAAAAGTCCTCAAACCAAAACAAGCCCCGGGCCCAGACAAAATATCTAATGACATGCTTCTTCATTTGGGTCCTCAAGCCAAAAGAAAACTGCTACAAATATTCAATGCTAGCTGGAAATCTGGCAGAATTCCAAACATCTGGAAAAAAGCCATTATGATCCCTATACTAAAGCACGGCAAACCAAGAAACAAGCTGGATAGCTACCGCCCCATCAGCCTCACTAGCTGTTCCTGCAAACTGATGGAAAGAATGATAAATAGAAGGCTGACATGGATCCTTGAGTCAAATAACCTACTCACTGAAGCCCAGGCTGGCTTTAGAAAAGGCAGATCAACAGAAGATCAAATCGCCTTTATCACACAAGAAATAGAAGATGGCTTTCAAGAAAAGAAACCAACAACAATTGTGTGGGTTGACTTAGAAAAAGCATTTGACAAAGTCTGGGAACAAGGTCTCTTGCTCAAACTAATCCAGCATCACATATCCCACAGAATGTACAACTGGATAAAGGAATATCTAAATAATAGAAAAGCCTTAGTTTGCATGCAAGGACAAAGAAGCCACACAGTGGGTATAAAAAATGGTGTCCCCCAAGGAGGAGTCCTATCCCCAACACTTTTCCTAATATTCATAAACGATCTAAATCAAAACCTACCAAGAAAAGGTAAAAGCAGCATGTATGCAGATGACCTTGCCTTAATTAGCACAGAAGAATATGTAGGTACATCGAAATTTCGATTACAAGATGCTCTCGATATACTCAATAATTGGTCCAAAGACTGGGGCATGTCCATCAACACAAAAAAGACCACATATACCATATTCTCACTGTCAACAAAACAGCAAACAATAAAATTAACATTAGATAAGGAAGCTTTAGAAAAAAAATGACAGCCCTACATACCTTGGAGTCACCTATGACCCGAGACTAACCTGGAAAAGCCAAATAGATAAAACACAGAGTAAAGGCATCCAGAGACTATCCCTTTTGAAAAAATTAGCTGGCTCAGATTGGGGAGCAAATCACAACATCCTGAAAAAGACCTATACCAGTTACGTGAGACCTGTATTAGAATATGGCGCCACAGCATGGGGCTCAGCAGCCCAAACCAACCTAAGAAAAATAGACAAGGTTCAAAATATTGGTCTAAGGATAATGACAGGAGCTATCAAAACAACACCCATAAGAGCTATGGAGGAAACCGCTGCCCTGATCTCTCTGGATGAAAGAAGAGAAATAAAAATCCTTTCCCAATTCACTAAATTGGAAACCATGGAGAGGCACCCACTCAGAACAAAAATCCATAAAACTGGCACCAAAAAACGCCTCAAAAGGACCAATTTCATACAGGAATCTCTAAACCTAAAAAAGAAACACCAACTTGAAAAAATTACCCTGGAATCCTCGATACACTATAATGAATCTCCACCCTGGGACGAAAGCCCTCTTCCTACTATAAGGGACAATATTGAAAGCATTAAAAGAAAATCTGATTACAGACCAACAGAGCTCAAGAAAATAGTGAACTGTTTTCTACATACCAATTATCCTACCAATCAGTGGATCAGAGTTTGCACAGATGGCTCAACCCATAAAGCCACCACAAATGGAGGAGCTGGAATACTTATCGAATGGCCAGATGGAGGAAAACTAGAAAAATCTATTGCAACTGGAGAGCTCTCTGATAGTCACAGAGCAGAAAGGGAAGCACTAGCACTAGCTGCTATCATCCTAGCAAATCATCCAAATTCCCCACACAGTCAGATTGTCTTACTAACCGATGCAAAAACAACCCTCCAAAGCCTGCAAAACTCTGATTCCTCATATATTAATAACCTCAAAACAGCACTTATAAAGCTCAACAACATCAGCAAAAAAACTGTAATTCAATGGATCCCAGCTCTTATAGAACTAGAAGGAAATGAGAAGGCTGACACACTCGCCAAGAGTGGGAGAACTAACACACTAATAAACTCTGCACTCTATCCAGAAGAATTGAAGAAATTAATAGT